>CABEEJ010003308.1:67242-85387 GCA_901482245.1 Timema douglasi
CCCCTCAGTTCAGACAATCGAGATTCAAACCTCAATCTCCCTGTCCTTGGCAGTCTAACTCAACACGAAACTAGTGTGTTGGCTAACTACGCGGGTAATAATATAGTAAAATATTATCAAAGTTGATCATGAAACTCATGTATTTTCTTAAAGGTGCTACAAATGACCATTCCTATGAAAATGACGGTATACAATAGGTTACACTTTGTCATGGTGTTTGAAGCCAGTATCTCTAACCTTCTTTAAATAAAGTAAAATAAGTACAGACATTTGTTATGACTCATCAGTATCCCAAAGGAGTAATGGCTATCTATGAAACATTAAACTCACCCGTGTGTCTCACTAGATGAATATCTCTTGACACTTTCTGAGAAAACCCTTGACCACAAACCTCACAAATGAATGGTTTATTGTTGGTGTGAGTCGCCAAATGAACTTGCAAGGAGCTTCGCTTGACAAACATTTTACCACACTCCGCTGGAATCAATTTCTGTCAATGAAATGTGGAACATTCAAAGTTCATTTAGCAGTTCATTGCTCAATGCCATTGTATTAATAATAACAGTCTTAACTTACGACAGGAACGAGCAGACTCCAACTTCTTATTGTGTTGTCTGACAAAATGGGACTGTAGGCTGAGGCTCGAAGCGAACTTCTTTTCACAAAGGTGACATGAAAATAATTTCTTACCTACAAATACAAGAGTGTATTGTTTCATTTATTTGAGGTATTTAACGTGCACTTTCTGGACCGACTGATTTTATCAGCACATGAATAATAAACTAACTTAAATCTAGAACAGACACAACATCATTAATTCATCACTGTGAAAGGAGGAACCCACATTTCACCAATGATAAATTTTCGGCCATGCTAAGAATCGAATCCGGGACCCTTAGCTCAGTACATAGACATGTTACTCATTGAGCAAAGGTGTCAGAGCAAAAAGGTATCAAGTGGAGCAATTATCATAAGCAATATAGAATTATGGAGCTATTTTAACTAAAACTGTTACTACAGAGCTTATTAAATGTATTAATAATTAATGACTTGACATTTGTTTTTAAACTAAAAACATTATTATTTATTCGTAAAAACCCTGAGAGAGTCAAATAATGATGAACAATGTATTCATGCAGGAGTTCTGGGGTTTAAATATTTGTTTAAATAAATGCTTTCAAATAAATCATTAAAAATATGTAATTAGAATAATTAAAAGTATATATAAATGTGACCCTTGAATAACTATTGATACCGGTATTGCAACATTTTTTAAATCGGATAATTTGTGTGAAAAGCAAATGAAACATTTGTAAAATGTACAGATTGGTCCTTTGAACAAATGAATCCTTAAGGATATTTTAGATACAACAGTTTGATATAAAATCAAATCTGTGTTAAAATTTGAAGAAAGAAATTATTTAAAAAAAGTTATTATGGTGCTTAATTATGGTCCAGCATAATATTTATAGGCCAAACCTAAAACCCAGTCTCCAGACTATTAATTTATCATTTAACTGAATGTTAAGTCATATTATGACAACAATAAAAATATATAATTTAGCTATAATTTATATTTTATACAGGTTAGCAACTTAAGTAGCAAATTATTTGAGCCAAATCAAAATTGAAGAAAATAAAAATACATCAATGTAGGCCTATTATAATAAAGTTAACCTCTTAAGATCTAAATTTTTCATTAGCTATATAATTTAACAGGATATTTAAGTGTTTAATGTTCGATACAGCTCAGCCCAAATTCGAGCTCAATTTACTTACCCAGGTGATTCCTAATATGACGCCCAGCTGCAGATTTATTGTGAATTTTCTTATCGCAAACAGGACAAGAATATAGTCCATCTTCACCACACACTAAAGGAACCACCTTAACAGTTTAAAGCATAGGCAAAATGCTTGTTAGTTATACAAAATGTGGGCTGTAGGTTAGTTATCTAAAGTGTGAACAGTAAAGTCACCCACTCTTTTAAAGTGCTATTTATTACATATGTGTTTTAAGACTAGATATAGAAAAAGTCTCAAATATTTATTTCTAAAAAAATATACCTAGGCATGGTTTCAACAATAAAATGTGTTACATTTTGTTTCTCTATTACAGTTAAGTTAATATCAGTTTTATATGTAGAGCCAGTTATAATTACATTTAATACTAATTCTCACTTTCAGGGTGGTTTAAAGACCCAATTCAGAGGGGTAAACTATGTTCTGTTGCTTGTACAAACTTTAGTTGTTTCAGTATAAACCGTATAAATTGACTATTGTAAACATGATTTATAAGAGAAGGCCATTTTATTATTCAATGCAAATAAGTGTAATATTTGAATGCTCCATGTGTGCACAGTGTCTACTCAACTTGACCAATGAAATTCCCAACTTTTTCCCTGATTATTTACTAAAATATCTGACTCAAAAGTATGTTACACCCTTATATCCCCTTCTACCTCAAAGGTTTTTTTCAAGCTCTTTTATGAATAATAATAATAATAATAATAATAAGTTTTAAAATTAAAAAAAAAAGTTTTTATTTGAATTAACATAGTCTACTAGGAATTATAAAAATTATAAAAATATATTAGGCCTACACAGCTCAAAACAAAAAACCGTTTTAATTACAATGTAATTTATTGATTTATTGGCTATTATAGTTCATATTTTGAGTAAAACAACATTTTCTGGGAATTTTTTTTAAATTTGCCAAATTCCTGACTAATTCCCGTTTCAAATTCCTGGCTATTTCCAGTTTTTCCTGATTTTCCCAGATGGTAGACACCCTATGTGTGGCCTCAGGAAACAACTCTTTTTGCTTCAGATGCTAATCAAATAATGGTTAGTATAAAATGTATTATTAATGTGGTGTGAACTCAACCAAGGTATGAGTGAGTCAAGTTAAGAAAAAAATTACTATAGCCATATATCCTGTAGCTTAGCTTACAATGAAGTCCCTTTAAAAAACATGGTAGCTAATAAGTTACCTCAATGAAATAAGTTTGCAAATCCATTTGATTTTTTTTAAATTACATAAGGTAAGTTACTTTTATTTTTTTTAATGAAAAATATATAATATATTTTAACAGTTAAACAAGGATTCCAACCCACTTCAATGGCCGAATTGTCTAAGGCATCACTTGTGTGTTTACAATATTTTGCTGAAAATGGATGTATCAAGGTTCAAATCCTGGTCAGGTCTATTGAAGGTGGTTTTTCCTAGTAGATTATTTCCCACTCTCCTTCACAGCAGATGTGGATAGTTACTTCTAAAATTCTTCCTTCCTCATCCCTACTCCATTAGAATAATTAACATTTTATATATATATATATATATATATATATATAATTAATAATATATATATAAATGTATAACCTGAACAAATAGTGAGACATGGTGATAAAAAAAAAACAGATTCACCCTTTAGTATGAGGTCTCAAAACCAAGAGAAATATTTTCATATTGAGATCAGTTTAAATGATTTTCAAAAATAAACGAAAAAGTAGCTAACATTGGCACAATTTGTCAAAAATTAGGACAGCTGAAGAACCCAATTCTTGGTACCAGTATCTAAATACATAAAAGTAGATCTGAATCTCTCTTCTTCCCCAACATGAACATTAGACTTACCCACTTCAGTGACCACGTGGTCTAAGGCGTCACTTTTGCTATAAACTAGACTGCTGATGACAGGTATATTGGGGTTTGATCCCGGTCGGGTGTACTGAGGGCGGTTTTCCCTGAATGGTTTTCCACTCTTCCTCCACACAAATGCAGGTTAATTTACTCTAAATTCAACCTTCCTAATACCCAAAACAAATATAATCTGGACATCACAACTAAAAACCATAAAAATATGATATCCTACCGACCTTTGTGAACAGAGGTGAACTGTGAGTTTTGTCAGGAAGTTTTTGGCTTTTGCTAGATAATTTTAAGACAGTGTCATTTGCAGACACTGCACAGTTACTCTCCACTTCTCCATTATTGCACGACAAATGTTTCTCGTCACCTGCATTGCTAGTATTGCTGTTGACACTGAAGTCAAACCAATCACTAGTGATTTTATCACTTTTTTCTTTTTCAATTTGCAGTTTACTTTCTAAGTAATTGATTTTATCTTGTGGGCATAATTTATTACCATATGATATAATTTCTTGACTACTATTATTGCTGATATTAGATGGTTCTGTGACAGAGCTATAACAAGATATTTTTAGAGTCACCAAATTTTCATCACTTGGCAGACTTATTAGGTTAGTATCTGATGAAACTTTTACTGGTACTGAAATATCAAAAGTAGAAGCTTCTGGTCCCATGCTATCATTGCAAGAAGCATTTATGTTTGTGAAATTATTGACACATTTTGTTGTTAAAACTGTTGAGTCGTCATGAGAAGGGCTAGTCAAATTATCACATGATGCAATTGTTTGTTTTAAATTATCACAATGAGCGGTGATGTATGAAAAGTTACTGTCACATAATGGATTCAATAAGTCATTTTCACTTTGTGAAGTGACTTCACTATAAGATACAGCAACTATATTTTGTGATGGAACATCTGTACCTGCAACTTTTGGACATGTGGTTCGATTCCAAGATTTCCAATGTGTGAAGAAATTCTGCAAAATATACATAACAAATATGAAATCAATATCTGCAATTGAAATACAAAGAATGTAGCTTTAGTTACAGCCCAATTTTCATTTGAAGATCCTTTAAAAACCGAAAAACCTTTTTTGACCAAAACTCATACAATTTTACTATTTTATGAGTTATTTTATAGGTATTATTAATACCTATCAAAAGTGACAGCTGCAGATGAAAATGTTGTATTTTACACCAATTTTCTTACTATCCCCAATCCACACCCACCTTGTCTCACAGATATAGAAGTTGGTATGTATGCAATGGAAAAATGGCACCAAACAGTTGTATTCAATTTAACATTGAAAGGAGGATAGAAGGGCATGACCTACACTCACACACAAACCAGAAAACTGTAGGCCTCAAGTTCACACTTAATACACAACAAAACACATAATTATATAATTTTTGGGATACATCAGTTCCCTCCTTCAGGAGACAAGAATAAAAAACAGACTGGTCTATGGTAGCATGGCTAGAGGTAGGTCATGGTCACTAACCATGCTGCCATAGTCCAGTTTTGTGTTTTACTCTCTTCTGCTGAAGAAGGGGACTGATGTACCTCAAAAATTACATGATTATGTGTTTTGTTGTGTTTTAAGTGTGAACTTTGAGGCCTATAGTTTTTGGCAAGTGTGTAGGCCTTGCCTTTCTATCATCCTTTCAATGTTTAATTTGATATAGAAGTTGCTATGGATGAACGATAGGCAGTTCTTAATGACTTTATGTTAACTCATGTGTTTGCATTTAAAAAAAAAATTTACCTTCATATTTTCAATTAGTTTAATTATTTTTAAAAATATTCTTTCTTCACAATTTTTTCCCCAGTTTGTGATATTTGGTGAGCGTTCAAAGTTATACATTTTCAGAATGCCAACTTTTTTAAGCTGAAACAAAAAGTACACTCTACAAATGATATTATCAATTCGATAAAAAGAAAACAATGGGTGTCTTAGGTGAAAGTCTTTCACTACATACTCTAAATTTCGTATAAACTTTCTTAACCTATTTTTCAAAATTGCTTTGCAGTTTTCAGATAGTATTTTTTTCTAAACTCAATTGTTTAATTGAAATATATGCAATATATTGTTTGCTATATCACACATTTTTGGCCAAGTTCAGATATACTTTTTAACAATTAATATGGAATAAAGTTACACTTATCTCCCCTTTAAGATGGATTCCTGTTATAAAACTCATTACAGTGTCATTTTGAACAAAATATTTTTAATAGAGTTGATTATAATTCGCAATAATGTAGAGAAGTTCTGAGATAATAATAAAACATGGCTTGTATCAAGAACAGTTGATATTTTACACTTTTCTGACTCTCTGATACAATAATTCCTGTAATAGGAGTGAAATTGTAGCAAGTGGTGTTGCTGCAACACTCCTCAGCATACTTGGGCCATCTCGACTGCCAATAAAATACCTCTCCTGGGATCTTGACTATACAGCTCCTGTGTCTCTCATTCAACACAAATTAGGCAATGTATATTATCCTAACATTAAATTTAAACAACTGAAATCCTGTTTCAAACAAAAAAAGATGCCTTTAACCCCACTTCTGTCAGGAATGTTTCTGTCTCCTGAACTATCCCACCTCACCTTCAAATCTGAAACAAATATGCTTTTAAATAAGCTCTGTAAGAAAAATATAGATCTCAAAAAATTACAGTTACAGTACGCTTTATATAGAAAATATAAAAATTAAGTTCCTGCGCATGTTTCAATATCTATGACATCATTTTGTGAGGTTTTAAATTGTTTATTACATCAATATTAATTGAAAGTAAAATTGATTTGTGAATAGAAGGTTGGATTAAACTAGCCAAGTAAATACAATATTAATAGGCCCATATATTTATATATATCTAATTCATCATCAACTGTTTCCAGCTGGGGGCTGGGTCAGCTTTAGTAAAACGCCTCCATTTTCCTCTATCCTTCCTCCTTTAAGTTAATCACTTCCATTCTTCTTCCACATGCACATTTTCTGTTATCTTATCCTCCTAATTCTTTCTTGGTTTCCCTTATGGTATTTTTCCTCCATATTTCATCTACATCATTCTATGATCCTGGTATATATTTTTTCCATCCTCATTACATGACCATACCATCTCATCCTTGCTTCCTCTACTAGGCCTATCTCAGGTATTCCATAATTCCTTATTCTGTCCCTCCTTGTGATAGCTAACTTGATCCTTACAGACTTGATTCCCATGGCCTCCACTTCATAATCTTGTTTCATTAAATGTACATGTTTCTGCTGCATGTCTTTAAAGGTACAAAGTACACCCTAATACAGCACTTCCTTAGACTTCAAGGCTACTTATCTTCTCTATATCAGATGTCTAACATATGTAAAGAACAACTCCCCTGCTTTACTCTTATTAGATCTTATCTTCTCCTAAACTTCACCTTGATCACAACTTCCCCAAGATATTTTTTATTCTGTGACTTTCTTAACTCTACACCATCTAAATTTATAGCTTTATTAGGCCTTATCGTCTTCCTAGTCATTAGTGTCATGTCACACTTTGTTGTGCTAATTTCATTCCACACTCCTTCATTTCCTCATTCTTGTAGCTGTTCCTGTACTTCCTCTTCCTTCTCTCCCGGCCACAGGCTGGTAACTGGTAATGGTGATGATAGTGGTGGTGATGGTTATGATGATAATGGTGATGACCCTAAATTTATTTATAATCAATAATGAAAGTAGTATTGCCTATAAAAATAAAAATTTGAATGTATTTATGTGTCTAGACAAACAGTTTTTTTCTTGATATATTTGTTCCTTGAAATTTATGAGGATACTAATGCCATTTAGGTATTATTTGACTCGAGGGAACTCTGGAATTAGTGATCAAAATCGAGATTTAATAAATAGTTTGGGGGTTTAAGTTAAATATTTTTTCCATTCCTACCAATTATTTTTTCTCTACTTGTAATTTTTTTTGTCTGTACCTATACAATACATAGCATGTTTGATAAAAAAAAAATCCTGCTTTTTTTTAAAATAAACATTTTTTCACCATAGCTATATAATAACTGATAAGACCTATCCCCAAATATACTAACATTAATTACATGCTTTATAAACAAATTCTAGTTCTGATAAGTAAGGTATCTAGGTCTGGTAAGTGTAATGTAACATTGTAAAATAAAAACTCATCTAGCCACCAATAGCAATAATTCCATTGTATGAGCCCGTAAGCAAACTGAGTTTACTTAAAACTTATATAAAAATATGTGGAGGTTAAGAGTAAAATGCAAAAATATTGGCTTAATGAATCTGTTTTGTTTATTAATCTATATCAAGCTTTCGCTCCAATTTTAACAGTTAGCCTAAGGTTAAAAAAACCCAAATTATTTGAGGAATTACATCAAAAGTAATTTGCTGAATATTTGTTTTTATACTGTAAGTTCCCATTTGTGTCTGTATTATTCTACTTACATATGACAACAGTTCTTCCATTATCAATAAAAATTCTAAAATTGCTGTATCCATGTTGCTGCTGTTAATTCTAAATTATATTTTCTATTTAGTATATTATATTAAGTGTATATACTTTTATATATTATTATTCTTTAAATTCTTTAGTCAACAGAGGCCATGGATCAATATAGTAAGTAAGATTAAGATATGAAAACTCGGTGTTAAATTTGTTGTATCATTTTATTTTAAGTGAAGCGGAGGTGCTGCTCTCCTCCAGTCCAGAAACTTTTAGCAGTCATTATTGGTGGCTCACTAGATAAAAGTAAATATTATAATATATATTTCATTTTTAGGCTGCTTGCACAAGTTAATTTCACTACTGTCAATTTTGATCAAATAGCCATTTATGACCCAAAACAACCTCGCACCATTTTTACTGTCATTAAAAAACCTAATTGGTAGAAAGTTAATTATAATAGGTCAAAGTGAGAAAATTAACTTGCACAACCAGTCAATTTTTTATACCTAAAAATGTGGCAAAAAGAAACTATTAATATTTAAAAAATATTTTATTTCCATTAAAATTACAAGGTTATGCAAATGATACAAATCCAGCCTTAAGAATGGGCCAGTGTACAGAGTAAAATTAAATTCAAAATCCAAAACAAGCAACACATTGCTGAGATGAGATACACAAAAACCATATTTCTTTTTAAAACTATTTTAGACAAATTGGTATTATATAACTTTAATTTTATATTAATGTAAACTGTTAAGTAATTGATAGTGAAAGAAGCCAACCTCAAACTAGTAAAGTTAGGCCTAAATAGAAACAGACACACTTCCTTAGTCACTCTTCATTTCTTCTTAAACATTTTCACATTGTTTTAAATTTTCAGAAATATTCCTTTTTCATATGAGATTTAAAACACAAAAAAAAAAGATATATTTCTTTGTATTTTGATTAGAAGTCTTTGTGGTATGAAATTCAGATTTTTACTGTCCCCCAATAAGATGTAGCTATTCAAAAAACAGAAAAATAATAAATTTTCCATTTTTTATCAACCAAATTTTTTTGGGAAAACTCACAACACTTCAGTTTTCATACCTTATGTAAGATCTATTGATACCATGGTTCTCGCAAAAAAATAAAAGTGGTTTGACTATTTTGTGTGCTTCCCTATGAAAATTGAAAAACTGTTAATTTTATAAATTAATTTGGACCCCAAATTAAGTTCAAAAATACATCAGAAAATTAAATTTTTTTAAAAAATCAGAACTTTCTTCTGAGTAAAGTAGTTTTAAAATTTCCTCAATTGGGAAAAGTTATAGCACTTTGCACAAATGCTTTGTCGTAAAAGTTGAGGTGTTTTAAGCACCATCTAGGGACCTCCTCCCAAACGATGAAGATTCAAAAAAAAATGGTTTTGAATTCTCCAAAGACGTAAAAATGTACAAACAGTGCAAAAAAAAAAACATGGTGCGGCAACCACCGTTAGTTGAAATGGAATGTATGGAATGACCCCTATGGTAAAAAAAAAGTTAAAAAATGAAAAACACTATTAAACTGACCCCAATAATATGTTTATTTTAAGACATAATAAAACATTTACCATTTATATTCAACCAATATAATACATTTGTTTTTAAAACTAGGCACAACAAATAGATAAGGAATGGCATCATATTTTAATTTGCTTATGACAAAATATCATATCACTTATACCATCTGAAAGGCATTCTTATGTTCTCACAAAATTTCACTTATTGTTAGAAATGTAACATTTTGTGTTTCTATAAAAAAAAACATACTTTTCCTCTCTACTTAAGAAGTAAAAATATATTATGATCATGTTAAAATTCAAGACATGAGTAGGCACTATCACAAGGCTGACGAAACTATGGCATTCATTCCTGTCCAGAGTTTTTTATTTTTACCCAACTAACATTGTTATTTGATTAGGAATTGAATGTGAAGGTGTGGTGTAGATTTGGTAGGCTATTAGATTATAATAACTATTAAAATTATTCTGAGTGAATATTTCTAGACAAACCAGGAGTGGTATGTACTGTAGTTTCAACAAATTTCTCAGTAAGGATGGCCTAGTAAGTAACTTTTAACCAAACCTTTCACAATTTCTGCAATACAACGCTGATCAAAGTATTCAAATAAAGAAAGTTGAGTAAATATAAATGGAATTAACCTCCCTCCTCAATACAATGGAAAAATAATATTATGTTATTATAGTAGATTATATCAATATAACTAAACATACTGTAACATAATAATTGTAAAGTAATATTACTTAATAATTAATAATGATAATAAAACCCTACCAAGGTCTATTTTGCTACCAAAAATTCCTATGGGCATGGAAAATCATTTTATGAAAACTACTAACTTATTGGTCACAGCCTTTTAAAAGATTCAATACAAGTTGTATTTTTTTTAAATTTAAAATGACAATTTTTATTTTACCCCAACAACTAAAAATCGAAGTATTTCATTCAATGAGTTTTTTTAGAATAGTTTAAAAGGCTATTTTGTAAATACTTGTCCCATTAAACTAAACCTGTGTTTTAATATTAGAGAGAAACGCGCTGGATGTGATATCCGACAGTCTTGAGCTCAGCAAAGTGAGAGACTTGTGAAGTGTATGCAGTGTTGTAGCTGCTTCTTGCAAAGTTACTTGAGACTGTAGTAACTGGTGATTGGCTGTATTTAGGTCCCTTACAGGCCCTGACACCGAGAGATGAACAAATTCCAACAAGTTTTTGTGCAAGGACATGTTACGTTCCCCTGTAACATAAAACATTTCATTTTACTTTAAAAATTATGTTACTTATTTCATGTTTTATGTAATATTACTAACCCTCATGGGTGGCCATGTGGTCTAACACATCACTTTCGCTTTGGACTGGATTGCAAGTGACGGGGTGGTCCAAGGTTGTCAGGTGTGAGGAGGATGTTTTTTCCTAAATGGGTTTCCATTCTTCCTCCAAACAAATACATGCACACACACACACAAAATAGTACTAAGATTTCAGTTGTGTAGACTGATGACTATGACCATCAACATACGTAATTTTCTATGAAGTAATGTATTGTGCTTGGAATCAAATTTTTTTGACATTCCAGAAGATTTAGTTGCTACATTGGTGGAAGGAGTTTTCGGAGGTATAGATGACACGCTGGCAGCACTGCTGACCCTTGGCACATTTACAGCATCTAAAACACATTCAATATCGCAAGTGGCAGTTCCTAAATAAATCGATAGTTCAAAGAATGTTATTTATATTATCAATGGGTGACCTGGTGGTCTGGGGTAAGGTGTCGGACTTCTGTGCTGAGGTCCGGAGTTCAATCCTCGGTCCCGGCACAGATTTATCTGATTACTAAACCTTTCCTTCACCTCTGACAAGAAGTGTTTTAATTACAACTTGTGAATGTGGGGAATGCCAGGCCTCCACCATGGTTCGGATTCCATGTTAAACTGTAGGTCCTCCATTTCATCTCACAATCACCCTACCATTACATATCAGCGTAAGTGCCTAATACAGGGTGGATGCAAAACATATTTGACAAAATTCCCTGACTTTTCCAGGTTTTCCAGGCAAGATTTTTCAATTTTCCCTGACTACTTTTTTCTAGTTTAAAAAGTGGATGATAACTCGTTTTACTTATTATTGATCACATATTAAAAAAAGTTTGTATCTACTAAAAATAAATGTTTTTATCAATTATTTTAACAATCAGAATGTTATTTTATTTAGGTATTATTAACTTTTATTTTAATGTTTGGTTGCAAAATTAATGGGATATTTTAAACATATTTTTTAATTCCCCGACTTTTCCTTATTTTTAGTTAAATTCCCTGACATTTCCCTGTTTTCCCTGTCATCCAAAAATTCCCTGACTTTTCCAGGTTTTCCCTGTTTCCCCTGTCTGTAGCCACAATGCTAATAATAATAATCTATTATTTATGCATTTGCAATGACATTGATGTGATAATCCAATGAGTTCAAATACAAAATATTGCATGTAGTTTTGTAAGCCAAAGCAAGATTTGCAATAGGGAAGGACTTGTGAATACAGCACTTTCCATTTTATTAATTTGGTCGTTCAGTGAGTGTACTTGTGCTATTGGTTCTATTTAATCCAAATTGACTTACATCTTCAATTTCAAAACTTATAATCCTCACACCAGTTTAACATGTCTATTAACACAACAAGATAGGTTAATGATTACCTTCTCTTTCTTCGTCAGACTCTGGGGCTTCTCCTGCCACAATAATTCCTTGAGGGTTGGTGGTGTGTGTGCCCCGTGGAGCATCCTACAAGAAATATTACAGCATCAGGTGGCATAACTTAAATTGTACGAGTCAATATAGGCAGGGTTCTTTCCAGTGATTAGTGATCATATAAAAGCATGTAGAAAAAATTAATTTGGTTATGACTTTTGGCATACTTCTCATCCACCAACATCAGAATTATAAGGATGGAAATTAAATATACCTACAGGCCTAAGCAATTAGGTTTACATATTTTTAAAGTTGCTATAACTAAGACAGCTATAGGAATTAAAAATACAAAATTAATAGTTTAATGTGTGCCTTGGAAAATAGACTAAAACCATTAAATTTCTTTTTTTAATCTGGTTTTATGACAAATTGATATGAAATAAAAAGAGTACCTATTTAATGCTGTAGCATTGTTTCTTAAATAAGTGATGTTGTGTCAGGTTTCCACTACATGGGCCCTAATTGGTGACTCCAGTAGGTTGCATGGTATTATTCACTTCTTAGTACAAGCAGGGTCAAAACAGCAGGCTACACTTTTTCCAGGCTAGCAGGGGTTCTTCCCTCAAACAGTTAACGCACTGGTATATTATGTGTGTAATTTTACAAGATAATCTTTCCACCTTTTCTTCCTTTATTTTACTTAACTCTGCGAAGGAAACTAATATTGTAAATTTTTTGCCCATAGTCACTAGCCTACACCAACAATTTATCAATCATGGATGATTCAGGTATTTGTATTTCTATACATCCAGTATCTTTTGACATTTTGTGAAACGACAGAAGCAGCTTCAATGTCTTATTCCATCTCAAGTGACTGGGATATCCACAACCTCCCTGTTAGACGTGAAAATAAATCATCAATAAACAAACTCATTTTTAGTAAGTATTTCTATATAAGATCCCCAGGTGCAAACAATTTATAAATAAACATGTTTTACAAGGAGTGAGGTCTAGACAAATTTTTTACTAACAATATGTAGGCATAACATAAACTTATGAATGTTATGTAGGCAAAATCAGCCCATGTGAAAATTAAAAGCAATGCTTGCCTACTTCAAGCTAATTGAAACCCTTTTGTTTACAAATATCCTTTAAATTTCAAACCTAATATTTTTTGGCGGTAGCTTTACTTAAGCTCAGCATTATTTAAGCATGGCCGGGAGCCTGCCTGCCGCAAGAGGCTAGAGTTCAAGCAGAACTTGCTTCTGGAAATCCCAAATAACTGCAAGAGGGGAAGGTGCATGCATGTCTATAGAGAGGAAATAAATAAGTTTTGAACTGCCTCATGATACTGTGGAAAATTTTTAGTCAACTTCTTATATAAGAGTAAAAAGTTTACTGAATGCTTTGGCAGGGTTGCCATGCAGCCGGAAAACGGAAATGTTTGTGTATGGTAAAATAAATTATAAGTTTCATAATAGCCTACCTATTTACTCTTTGGCATTAAGAATTTGAAAGTTCATTGCTACATTTACAAAAGTTCACTACTTATCCATCTTGAACTACTCTAGTTCTTTTTAGTCCATCTTATTAAATCATATCTCTTTTAGATCCATTCTAGTGTTATCCTCCCATCTGTGTCTAGGTCTAGGCTGGTGTACTTCTAACATATAGTTCCTGACTTTAGTTCACTACTTTAAAACAAATGTATGTTTAATTTAACCGTTTAATTACTCTTTAGTGTACTTATAACAACCAGTTTTTAATTTTGCCAATCAATACCTTGAACACGGTTCTAGTTTCTTTCATTCCGAAACTTCACAATTTGTCAACTAAGTTTATAGAAGTAGGTAAAATACTTTACAAGTGCAATTTCAATAGGTTATTTGTACATCATCAGTTATACTACATAATGAATATATCACCTGTGTAAACATTTTAAGTACCTAGCATGAATATTATTATAAGAGACTTATAATGAGGGTGTGTACAAGTGATTATTTAGATTAGGAGACTGCCACGTAAGAACGGTCTGCATGAGTTGATTTACAATCACTATTAAAATTATTATTGTTTAGTAGACACGATGAAGTCATTAAGGCCCCACTATTACAAGATGTATATAGGTCACTATTGTTGAACAAAATAAATCAAGTAATGTTGAACCTCAAAAACAAACAACATTAGAATAATGTATTACCACAGTCGGTAACTTTATTTTATTTATTAGCTTAAATTTAGGAGACTCCAAAAAATTGTATTTTTAGTAACCGATAATTAAATATTTAACTACAAATGTCAGAGAATAATTTTAAAATGGTCTGTGTACTTTTGGTTGCTGTAACAATAAATAGACATGCTAATGTCTCAATATTTCACTTATAAATAAAACCGCTGACTTGTAGATATCGTCTTCAAGTGAACAAGAACTTACAGGTAAAAATAGTTTCTTTATGAAAATCCATTTAAAAGTGTAAAATATTCACTTGTAACTTGTTAATTGTGGACTTGTAGTTTGTGAAACAAAACCCAGGTGGCAAATGTACTGTACTATCTAAAAAGTGCAATATGGACCCTATGGATTTAAGGGCACTAGAAAAATGCTTTATTAAAGTGTGCAAGTGTACAAGTTTGTAGTTTTCAAAATATCCAGACAAAGCCCAATTTAAATTTTCTAAAAGGTCTACAAAAAAAATTATAAACAAACTTAACATTTGTTTTATTCGATTCATCATAATATTCTTGCTTTGGTTATTAAACTTTTTTTTAACATTTTTTATGTTATGCAATATGAATAAAAAAGGCACTCGTACTGTAGTTGTGCTCTATCCTCACTTAATAAAATATAGCGTGACCTGGCAGTCTAGGGGTAATGTGTCAGACTTATGTGCTGGGGGTCTGGGGTTCAATCCTTGGTCCTGGTACAGATTTATCTGATTGTCAAACCCTTCTTTCACCTCTGACAAGACGTGTATCAATCACAACTTGTGAATGTGTGGAATGCCAGGCCTCAACCGTGGTTCGGATCCCACGTTCAACTGTATGTCCTCCAATTCATCTCACAATTATCCTACCATTATGCATGAGCATAAGTGCAGTGCGTATAGCCCGAACGGGTAGAAAGACGCGTTCGGTATTATCCGCGGAAGATCTTGGAACATATTACTACTAGGGTATGGGAGAGCTACTGTATTTTACCACAATATTCACTTCTTCTTCTTCACTTTCAGATTCAGGAGCCTCGCCAATTACAATGAACGACCTCTTTTCCATTATGGTCTAGTTGATAGCTAAATAAAAGTATTTTAAATTATATCGTTTGAAATTTATTAGAGTACTACAGGACAGTACACTTTTTTTTTAAACAATAACAAATAGTAGAGTAAAATCAACGAATGTCAAAAACTCGAGACGATGTACATCATGAACACATCGAAGCCAACATTTAAAAACGAAATGTTACCATAGGAAACAAATAAATACAAAGGTAAAAGTGATGTTATGGATAAAAAAAAAAGAATGTGGAAAATTAAGTGGGCACTCCTTATTAGGCCAGATTTTGAAATATTGGAAACTGAAAGACATTATTTCTGATCATTATATACTATTATGGAAGCATTTGAAAATGTTTTTCTTTTTTAAATTGCACTTGTGATATATTCCTTCTATAATAAAGGGTCATATTTTGAATTAATCGACCCTGAAACACGCTATTTCCATCCCGCTAAGACTCCTATACAAGATAAATTCAAAAATTAATATTTTAAGATATTTCACTTGTGCTAATATAACACATATGACGTGTTCATCTAGAGACATTATACTAAGTCCCTGTATAGGTCGGTACTTACAATTAGGGCCAGATTTTGAATTAATCGACCCTGAAAAACGCTATTACCATCCCTATAAAACGCCTATACATGTTAAATTCCAAATTTAATATTTTAAGATATTTCATTTGTGCTATTATAACACATATGACATGTTTATCTAGAGACACTATACTAAGTCCCTGTATAGGCGGGTACTCCCAATTAGGGCCAGATTTTGAATAAATCTACCCTGAATAAAGCTATTACCGTCCCTCTAAAACGCCCATACATGTTAAATTCAAAAATTAATATTTTAAGATATTTCATTTGTGCTATTATAACACATATGACATGTTTATATAGAGACACTATACTAAGTCCCTGTATAGGTGGGTACTCCCAATTAGGGCCAGATTTTGAATTACTCGACCCTGAAAAACGCTATTTCCATCCTGCTAAAACTCCTATACAAGCTAAATTCAAAAATTAATATTTTAAGATATTTCACTTGTGCTGATATAACACACGATGTGTTTATCTAGAGACAATATACTAAGTCGCTGTATAGGTGGGTACTCCCAATTAGGGCTAGTGTTTGAATAAATAGACCCTGAAAGACGCTGTTTTCATCCAGAGATAGCTCTTATACAAGCTAATTTCAAAAATTATTATTTTAAGAAATTTCACTTGTGCTGATATAACACATATGAAGAGTTGATCTAAAGATTCTATATTAAATCCCTGAATAGGTGGGTACTCCAAATTAGGGCCAGATTTTGAATTATTCGACCCTGAATAGCGCTATTTTCTTCCCGCCAAAACCCTTATACAAGCTAATTTCAAAAATTGTTATTTAAGTAATTTCACTTGTGCTAATATAACACATATGAAGAGTTGATCTAGAGACTCTATATTAAATCCCTGAATAGGTGTGTACTCCCAATTAGGGCCAGGTTTTGAATAAATCGACCCTGAATAAAGCTATATCCATCCCGCCAAAACACTTATACAAGGTAGATTCAAAAATTTGTTTTTTACGAAATTTCACTTGTGCTGATATAACAGATATGAAGAATTGATCTAGAGACTTTATACTAAGACCTTGTATAGGTGGGTACTTCCAATTAGGACCAGATTTTTAATTAATCTACCCTGAAAAGCGCTATTTCCTCCCTGCTAAAACTCCTATACAAGCGAATTTCAAAAATTAATATTTTAAGATATTTCACTTGTGCTGATATAACATGTACGATGTTACTAAGTTGAACGTTCACCACGAATTTGTAAACTTGACGGTGGTGTAAAATCATTGATCATGTAAAATAAAATAACTTAAGGCACAGATACGGGTTATGGATTAATGGCTAAAGGAACTCACAGTCTCATACATGAAAGATATAAAATTCTCTTTTTCCTATACCACTTCCAGAACGCAAATTATAGCGGCAAAGTGGCTGTAATGAGAACTAATATATTAAAATCCTCAGAGAAAGAGGGTATTTATGAGATAAATAATATTGGTATCTAATAAAACTTGATTATTCCAAAATAATATTTCTCAACACTGACTTTATCTCAATTTTAAATTAAAATAGATAAATTTATTAAAAACTCATAACACACCTGAAAGAAATAACATATGTTGTTGCAAAATGACTCCACCAAAAAGCTTTGCAATCAATAATGTCCAAAGACCCAATGAAAACTTATAAACTATCCTATAGCTCAGAAAATAATGGTTTTATAGAAATATGTTTACTTGCATTAGTACTACAACTTTACGATTATAATCTTTTTCGTACTTTCTGAAATAATTGTGAAGTTATGGTCAAAATTGGAAATTTCTGCTGTAAAGTATCCTTAAATTGTGTTCATTAGAAAATAAAAATGCCATTCCATTCATAATTTTAAAACCGTGCTACCCCCCCCTTAATCTCTATAAGGTGAGAGAGGCAGTAAATTAGGTAAAGATTTACTTGGTTGAACATAACAATTTTATTT
>CABEEJ010003309.1:0-10246 GCA_901482245.1 Timema douglasi
GTTGATATTTCGTGAGTCGATTTCCGGGAAAAGGATCGAAAGGTTAAACTTGACTGTAGGGATTAGGTTTGACTCGGATGGTTACATATCCATTCCCCATCAGGGGCCGACCACGGCGGAGTGGCTTGACCGCCGATCTACTGGCAGTATTTATTTGCTGATCTGTGGCTCTAAAAAGGGGGTGGGTGTGGTAGGGGTCACACATAAGAGATGGATAGACAACAAACGAGAGGGAAGGGGTAATAGTGTACGAGAAACATGTGACAAGCAGCATCTGGACGATTCCAGAATAGTTATTTTTATGGCACGCGCAACATTTTAGCGCTGTAGACGTCACACATTTTTCTTACCGGCATCCTCTGTGAATATCCGAAGTTGATGCGCCTCTTAACCTAGCACCTCCAGTTTAACCAACAAGTGCGTGATGGTCAGTCGTTGCTGGGGGAGAGGGAGAGCTCGGGACGTACACAGAAGAAAATGGGAAAGTGGTAAGCTTTCGATATCATTTCTGTAGCTGTGGTGGGATACTACTTGAACCAACATAGTGTCCAGTGTTTTCTTGATTTAGAACGTTGTAGTTTTTTTTAAACGCTACACAATGAACTTAATTGCAGAAGCTATTTGTTCTAAGGATTATGAAGGTATAATGAAAGTGGTAAATTGAGGCTGAAAAGGTATTCACAAATAAACACTGTCACTATGAATCTTCCTTTCCATATGGCAGCTAGAAGTGTTGATGCAGTGTTTGAAAATGACCAGGTAATTTCTGAGAATTCGTGAATACTTGGGACTATCGCAGGCCTGGCGCTCAATAAACCTTGTTTCACAGACCCCCAGAAGTCTTTATTTTTATTCTGGTAGACTCTTGGAAATGTTTTCTTTTAAAAGGTTTCCTGCTTGAGCATTGTAATTAAATAAATGAGTTACATCATTAACTTTCCAAAATTGTTTGAAATTGAAAGAACATTAAGGGATTCAATAAGTACTGAATTCAGGCGATCACTTGAACAATATAACATACATCGCTTTTGGATAATGGTGGGAAAATCTTGTTTGAGCACCATTTTTACACCCACTCATCGTGGAAGCTCCATCATATCCTTTACCAATTAATTTTTATAGGTCAATGAAAGTCATTGCAGGTGTCCAAAATGGTTTCAGTCATATTCCTTGCAGTGGGAAAAGGTTACAAGACCTTCTCTCAGTAAAGGATGGTCCTCATTGGTTATATATCTAATACACAGTAAGAACTGCTCCTGACCAGATGTACCAAGGGTTTCGTCTCCAATAATAGAAAAAAACTTTGCATAGTTGATGTTTTTGGTTATTTTTTCTTGAATTAACTGACCAAAAATGCTTATGATGTCATTTTGAATATCTGGGCTGAAGTAGTATGCATTCCTAGAGCCAATAATTATGTGGTTCTTTAGTTTTCCATCGACGTTTGATCGGTACTTTATGAGAACCCTGAACTTTCCATATTTTTTCTCAGGATTTTCGAGAGTGATAGGACCAATGTCATTGTCCCCTCGGAAGGGAGGCTCATTCTCGTCATAAAACATTATGCTGGTTTCGTTGAGGCTCAATAGGTGTAATTGGCCCGGGAACTGGTGAGCATAGATGAGGTCTAGAACTACTTAAGAGATGTTTCTTCTTTATCCGGTGTCTAAAATAAGAGAGATGTAATAAAAAAAAGTCTTAAGTGAATTTTTAATTTGAAATAAAGATGAATTGAAATTTAAAAAGAGCACAGTAAGCTTACCTTAACCCCTTAATTTACGGTTATGGGATTAATAACCTTGAAACATATGAAACAATCGTTACTTAATACTATAGTAAAACTTACTTACCCTTAAATTAATAGAATAGTCAGATTCAGTTTTCCTTTTCTTCCATGTCACGCACTTGTTCATTTTGGGCAGCAAAGTACCGTGTGCAGCGCGAGCCCACTAGTGATGTTCGTGAGGAATGAAGAAGCGGAGGAAGGTAAAATAAGGCTCTAGACCCGGCAACACTGCAGGTGTCTATGAATATACTAAGTAGAAACAACACTACCTTTTCGTTTATTTGCGAATGAGTCACGGATACAACTGACTCCAACTATGTTGTAATAAGGGGCATAGATTTATGACAAGAGGGTGAGGGGTGAATGGAGGAAGCTACCAAGGTAAGAATAACAAATTCTTCGAAAATGGATTCACTTCTTCTTTTATAAATTTACGTAGGTACAGTACATCACATTTTTTTTTTATTCTTCTTTTTTAATTTTTACTTATTATTTGTTTTCTCTTTACTTCTCATTAATTTTTTCTTCACTGAAATGGGGGTTCGGACCCTCCCAACCACCAGCTATGTGCCTGCCACAACAATATAAATACCCCGTAATATTTATAAGGCCGTCCGGTTGAAGAGGATGTAACCATCCAAAATCAGTAGGTCCTGTGCTAGTGTAGCTAGTGTATACACTAAGGGCCAGTTTCATAGTCAAATTTAGTACGCCTCAAGTGCGGCGCTACACTAAATACAAGACGACACCTACCTAAACCAGAATGGAATGGGCCAGTTTCCTATGCGAGAACGGCCCATTCCATTCTGGTTTAGGTAGGTGTCTTCTTGTATTTAGTGTAACGCCGCACTTGAGGCGTACTAAATTTGACTATGAAACTGGCCCTAAGAGGCAAATTGGAAGCGAGGTTGCCTCAGCTGTGTCAGATAACAAGAGTGAGGCAAACGTGACCCATTCAACTCGTGTCGTGAGTGAGGCATCGCACATGTTCGACCTCGACCTGCCTTGCTGCATTATTATTATTATTATTATTATTTAGCACCGCGTCTTACTACCCGTTCGGGTTATACGCTTTAAGTACTAATTACGCTAATAGATATAGGACTTAGGAAGGATGAATTAGAGGAAGTGAACCCGCATTTGCGTGGAGGGAGAGTGTAAAACCATTTAAGGCCCCCCCCTCCAGTTCCCCCGACCGAGATTCGAACCTCGATCTCCTCGTCCTCAGCGGTTGAGCTCAACACGACTAGCGCGTCAGCCGACTACGCCCCCGAGGCGGGTTGCCTTGCTGCAAATTTACCTCTAGTATGTACATTAAGGCTTGTATGTGCATTCCGATTTTGGTAGAGTTTTTCTTTTTTCAGGGTAGTATAAAGGTTTAATAATACCAAATAATCATTTTTTTTAAATGTTTGTTGCCAGTAAAAACCAAATACTTATTTTGTTGTATGGTAATCTTATTTTTCAGGGAACATGGCAAGCTGTATCCCAGTGGTGGGCAGCTTTTTTAATATCGTGGGCCATATGTGTCTTAAAAAAATGGTGGGTCGGTATGTAACAAAAATCGAGGAAAATAATTCAACTTTATATTTCTCGTAAAGTAATTAGTTATTTAATACATTTTTATGATCACAATTGTTTGTTTGCTAAATATTTTACGGGCCTGATGAATCAGACGGAGGGTCGAATCTCGTCCGTGGGCTGAAAGTTGCTAAACGCCGCTATTTACCATCACGCTATCTCATCAGCGAGCGAAGCAGTGTCGGAAAAAACAGTCGTAAGCAGTGAACATAGATAATATATATATATTTCAACGGTTTAAGGATGACCTAGCACTTCGTTAAGATTTCAAACACACTCAACGTGCCATTTGTAGAATTCCTGACAAAGATTTCCATCTCAACTCTAAATGATTTGTTAACACTTCTAAGGTGAATATACATTCCTTCTATATCACGGTGTTTTAAACTTAGTTTAAACAAAAAAAGAATATTCGTAATTGGATTTCAATACTTGTCATTAAATAGTAACTAATTTACCCTCGACATTCTATTTTATCTATTTATAGAAGAGCAATTTTGAACAAGAGTTTATGCAATAACAAAATACAGTAATTTAACTTGGAAACAAACCTCATAATAAAACCTTAGTGCAACCAATTTTCTTCCTAGCCAATATGACAAATGTAAACGTGAGTATTAAACTATGTATATATTAATTTTATGTACTTACACAAATTACCCCATTCATGAGTACCAATTTGAAAAATTAGTTTTGTAATTTAAAAAAACTAAATCCATGGAGTAATTCGAAAAAAAACACACACAAAGTACTTGTTTATAAAATATAAAAACGTGTTTCACATAAAGATTATCAGCTTGGACGATTTCTTCTAAGCAATGCATTCTCATTAGTCTTTATATCATCAATGTGAGACCAAAAAGAGTATTGTAATCAGGTGCGGCGATATTTTCCAAAAAGCGGAGTCTCATTTTGCTGATAATCACTAGAAACAAAACGGAATACTATCGAGAAAAATAAAAAAAACGTCAAGTATTTTAAATTCAGGATGTCCAAAACCATAATCTGGTCAGGATACGGGTAAAATTATTCAAAAGCGCGATTGTCCTGGACATTTGGGGCCATCGGTAGCAACGCCATTATTTTATTTCTTCATTTAATGTGCAATTTCTGAATCGAGTGTATATATCAGCACACGAGAATTTCTATGAGCGATAGTGAAAGGTCCTGCCAATTTTGCCGGGAAATTTATTTTCATATACCTTCCAGGATTCTTTTACAAGCCACACTTGACATGGCACCGACGGCTTTACTTTCCCTCCGAAGGAAGTTGTGCTACAGATATTTACTACTCAATAAAAATCAATCGCCTCCGGTTGGGTTTTAACCCACGGATATCGGAACCTGAGGTGATTCAAATAAAATTATTATTATTATTATTATTATTATTATTATTATTATTATTATTAGCACCGCGTCTTACTAACCGTTCGGGTTGTACGTACTTAACGCTAACGTGCAGTGGTAGGGTGATTGTGAGATGAAATGGAGGACCTACAGTTTAACGGGGGATCCGAACCACGGTGAAGGCCTGGTATTCCACACATTCACAAGTTGTGATTAATAGATTAATACACGTCTTGTCAGAGGTGAAGGAAGGGTTTGGTAATCAGATAAATCTGTGCCAGAACCGAGGATTGAACCCCGGACCCCCAGCACAGAAGTCCGACACCTTACCCCTGGACCACCAGGTCACCTTCAAATAAAAGTTTCCCAGTTTGGTTCTTCCAGAGTAAATCCCAGCTGATAGTCTGGGAATGCACTATTCCTTAGTATGGATCGACATCTTATTTTATTGCTTGTAATTCATATTTTATTTTATTTCATCTATCACAGTGTTACCCAACATTTTTTGACCTAGCGTACTTTTAAAAATAAATGCCCAACGCCCTTCTCGCATTAAAAGTATGCCAATACTTCATTATTATTTTTTATCAGTGAACTTAGACCGCCAATGCACCCTGTCCAGGCCTCCTCTTTCAGCATCCAGAATTTTCTTCTTTCCTTCTAGTCATCCAATATTTGAACCCTCCTTCTTCCTAAGCTCCACTTTCATCCAATATGTATATCCTCCTTCTTCCTAAGCTCCTCTTTCCCTCAACCTTCTATAACATCGTCCAGAAGACAGTCCCTCCTAAAGATGTGTCCAATCCAGTTTGCTTAGTACCGAAGAATCACATCCAAAATGGTTCTCTTCTCACCCACTCTTCTCAGGACTTGTTCATTTATTCTTCTGTTTGTCCAGAAAGTAAATACAATTAGATGTATTATAATTTATAAAATACCTGAGTGACTCTTTTGATTGATAAGTTTTGGCTAACTTCATAATATCTGGAGTATTCCAGGGAATATACTTGGATATTAATAGTATCAAGTCACCACGACGAACAATGTGCTAACAGTTTTTATTCTTTATTAGTAAGCAATTTGTGTATTAAATAAAACTAAACTTTGTTATTTTCTTATTTTTTTAAACACCACGTCTTACTACCCGTTCGGGTTATACGCATATGTACTAACTACTTTGATGTGTTAGGGATAAGAGGGTTGAATTTAGAGGAAATATATCCATATTTGCATAGAGTGAAGAGTGGAACACATTTATGAAAACCTACCCCCGTTAGGCTACACCCAACCGGTATTTAATCCACGATCTCTGCGTCATAAGTAGTCTAGTACATCGCTAAAGTAGCGCCTTAGACCATGCGGCCACCAAAGTGGGTTTCAAGAGGTAATAAAGCATTGTGTGTAGTAATTAAAAGTGAAAAACATATAAATGAATGGTAGGCCCAGCCTAATCAACCGAATCAAATCAGTGTGCATTCGCCCATAAAACAAGATACAAGCAGACAGGTGCATCCTCTGTTGTGATATTGTTTGAAATAACTGGTTAAATAGGAAGTGCGTGTGTCTTTCTTGTTTTGTTTTGATTTGATCTGTTTCACGGCCAAATACAATAATAGAAAATATTAATCATAATATTAATCTTAAATATCTGTTCATCCACTATAATATAAATATGCATATAATCAGCTGTTTGTAGTTTGTAGTTGCAATGCATCATGGGTCAATATACATTTCTGTCAACATGTGTGTCTGGTGACCTGATGGTATATGGGTAAGGTGTCGGACTTCTGTTCTCGGGTCCGGGGTTCAATCCTCGGTCCCGGCACAGATTTATCTGATTACCAAACCCTTCCTTCACCTCTGACAAGACTTGTATTAATCACAACTTGTGAATGTGTGGAATGCCAGACCTCCACCGTGGTTCGGATTCCACGTTAAGCTGTAGGTCCTCCATTTCATCTCGCAATCATCCTACCATTACACATTAGCGTAAGTGCGTATAACCCGAATGGGTGGTAAGACGCGGTGCTAATAATAATAATGATTATGATGTTAACGTGTGAATCAGGCTTTTAACAGATAAAGGATTAATATCCTACTTCACACGTGTAAAAGCCTCAAGGTGGGAGTGTAGGGGACGCAAGATCAGGGCAGTGTTTTTGTAGTTTATATATCAAAACATCTCTTTTGGTAAAATAAAAAAAATCTCCAGTATAAATCTACAGTTTAATTTTCTTGACATGGTGATATCAACAGTCGTTGAATATCTCTCGAGGGTGTCCTGGAGTTTAATGACAAAATTTTCTCTTCATTTAAAACGTTTGTCTTCTAATGCCGCTTTGCTCTTGACAGATATTCAGCAATGTTGGTATCATTATGTGAAGAAAAATAAACTATCCAGTGGCGTCTCGTGTATAGGCACTGCGGAACTGCAGCACCCCCCTATTTCCACTTGATTTTATCAATACAATTTTATATAATGAGTCCTTTTTTTCTTTAATTCTTTCTTTATTTTTGTAGTACTATATATATTCCTTAAGCTTAATGTCAGTACTTCAGTAGCCATCCCCCAGTTTATGAAAAAGATACAAAAAGCTTTGTGTGGAACTGTGCGCTTCACAGTGCCATTGACGTGGTGTTTAACTGTTGTGCGCATGCGCACATAGGAGGGGTTGGGGAGAAAGGCGGGACTGCCAGGTAGAGAGAGCATTGTTGCTCTCGCAGTACCGGCTCTGGTTTGATGGCGGAAGGATTTTTTTTTACTCAGCGTGTGTTGTGCTTAAAAACCGTGTACCATATTCTTGAATGTGATAAAGGTTAGAAGAGTGTAGAATTAGATTATTATTCTGCTTCCAGCTATTCTATTTGATTCATTTTTTTCGGTTCTTTTATTTAACAGAAAGACTAAATGCGCTTGCAGTACTTTCAATGGAGAAAAATTTCCTCAATTTTCATCCAGAGATCAAGGAGAAAATTATTGAACTTTTTGCGCAAATTAAAACAAGAAGAATTGATTTCATTTTTAAATGAATAGCTCAAGCTTTAACTGTAACAATCTAAGTAAAAGTAAGTAAAAAATGTTTGGGTTTTTTTATTAAGATTTTATCAAGTTCCTGGATAAATTTTCTTTTTATACATGTTCTTTTCCTTTTACACAATTTTAAAACAAAGGCTAAAAATGTTCTGGAGCAGCACCCCCACTAATTTTAGCTACAAGCCACCACTGAAATTATATGTTTCTACTAAAACAATATTTTATTTATTTTTCTATAAAAACTGCAAACATACTATCCTTTTCTAGGGTTCCTTTCATACCCTCTTCAACACGTAGACAGAGAAGGCGTGTGCTGTAATTAAAAAGAGACTACGCCAGTCTGAACTATGAATCCTAATGCTCGCTCCGGGGCTGACACGTTGGATGAAGGAATCACGACAGTACAGGCTAGAGGATGAGTCACCTTGGGAAGTACTCAAGGTCAACATCCGCAAAGGTTAGCGGGCAGCTAGCGGTTGGTCGTATTCATGCTTATACCGACATTCTGAATCATTCTATTACATTAATATAGTGGGGATGAGGAAGGTAGAACAAAATGTTAATGTACCCGATTTTGCGTGAAAGAGAAGTGAAGAATCATTTAGAAATAAATACAGTTTCATTAAATCCAGCCGGAATTCAAATCCCCACCTCTTCGTCACTGCAAAACAAGAGTAGACGAGACTGACGTCTTTTTCTGTATGATCACCAATTTTAATATAAATAAGGTAATTCGCGAATGGTAGAATAATGTACAGTATAAATTTTATAAATCATTCAATAATATTCCCCTCTGTAATAGTTCTGGAGATAATATTTCACTTAGTGAGCACCAATTGCAATTATAAATGGTTTTGTGGTACTTTTATTTTTATTTTGGTAGACCGCTTACAAATAATGACAACGGTTAACCGGCCATAAGCTTACATTAACCTTTCAAGATTTGTAAATATGCTTTTTGAAAAGAATTCAAATCTTTGACTAATAACAGTGGCTGAAAAAAGACTGGAGGCCTGCTCGTGCAGGGTTCGAGCGTTAATTTACCCCTGCATTACAGGGGTTGAGAAAAATATTCATTACGTGTAGGCCTACATTTTTACTTAAATTATCGTAAATATAAAATGTATCCATAGTTACTTTTAGATTAAATGGGGAGATAGAATTGCTGAAAATGTATGGTCTTTTTCTATTAATTAGTAATCTAAAATTAACTATTTTGTAACATCAATGGCAGCGTAGAAATCGTTCCCTTTGATAATGATATGTATGTGTAGTTTGTTTATTCGGTGTTCGTATAATCGTATGTGGCAAGTCTTCTCACAAGCCACAGCGTATTCCAACACTAATAATATTAGCCTTTTCTGTCGTCATTTACCTTGCCTCTCTTATTTTTAAATGTTTCCCAGAAGAAATCTACAGGTTGACTAAAAAGGTGTTCATCCCAAACAGTACGCTGATGAAAACTATCGAGTGGTTTGGAATGAAGTTAAAGTATAAAGTTAAATATACCTAATTGCAAGGTCGTAGCCAGCCAGTAATTTCACGAGGGGTTTGGTGGGCACATCCCCCAATTGCTGGAAGCTAGAAAAAATTATAAATGTTAAACCGTTCTAGAACCATTCTGAAGTGTTTTATTTTTAATGGTAAAATAACCTCCTAGCTGCCGAAGACTTGGAAAATTTACAAGTATTAAAAACTTTTTGAAGTTCTGTGAAATGTTTTTTTATGGTAAAATAACCCCCAAAACGCCCAAGGCTAGGAAAATTTCTAAATAATTGACACTTTTAGAAGCTCTCTAAAGTGTTTTTTTATGGTAACACAGCCCCCTAATTTGTATTTGTATCTTAATTTTGATATTGTCTGAACCATAAAGCCATGTATGTTTTGTTCATAAAATTTCATGGGGGGGGGGGGGTTAAACCCCCCCCAAAAAAAAAATCGCTACGGCATTGCCTAAGTGGTTAGAATTTTTTTATTTGAAATTCGAATACCATTGTGTTTAGTTTATATTGTGTAGTATGTACTTTATACTTGCGAATACTTTGTATTAAAATATCACAGTGTACGGTAAACATTAAAAAAATAATGTAGAATGTCATTTTTTTTTAATATTCTTTGTTTTTAACTAGGTGTGAAAAATATTAAACCCAATTACTACTAAAAAAACTTCGAAATAGCTTATAGAGGTATATAATATATATATCCAAAATTTTCTTGCCTCAGTGGTTGGGGGAATACCTCCGAACCCCCCTAGTTTTAGGTTGGGTAAATCACAAATTTCCACCCCTGAGTATTATTGAACCATTATTATTATTATTATTATTATTATTATTATTATTATTCAAAGTATTTAACGTGACATTTTTGAACCGACTCACCACATGACTTCACAACATTTTCGAGTACTGTTCAACATACCCGTCACTGGATAAAGGAAAAATGCAACAACGTCAAGATCAGCCTCTAGATCAGTGGCTCCCAACTTTTTTCGCATACCC
>CABEEJ010003309.1:12234-32326 GCA_901482245.1 Timema douglasi
GGAGGGAGTCCCCCCCCCCCTCAAGGTTGGTAACCACTGCTCTATAGGATATACACAGTGCCATTTTAAACACGGTTTCTTTCGTCCCATCCTTGCCATGCTGACTAACTTGTTAGCTGAGAAACATTTAAAACCGGTTTTGTATCCATTTAAAGGTAAAGGAACAGATTCGACCATCGGTATTGCTTCAAGTTCTTTCTTTTTAACGTGCCTGGGTCTTTCCGATGCAAGAAGAAAATCTTCAAGGCTAACACTTTTCAAGTTAGATGTAATTCTTCTTAGCATTATATATCTACTACATCAATTTTAACAGGTTGTAGACTTTTATCTATAAATCGGACACGAGATAGTCAGTGCTGTAAGCATTTAATACGCTGATACAGGGGTTGGCAACAGGTGGTTCTCAAAGCAATTTTTCAGTCGATCCCGTAAGACAACTATATCGTCACGAAAAGGCAAGCTTACCTTGCATTATTCGACTATGGTCGAGCTTATAATATAGGGCCATAATGTAATCCGTCAAGGTAAGACTGCTTGCTACCTTCTAGGGTTAACGTAGTGTACATTTTATTTATTTTATGTATTTTCTATAAAGGCAGGAACGTAAGTATTGGGGGAAATATTGAATTAAGGAATAAATATAAGATGTATAGAAAAAAAATACAAGTAGAGTGGAGAAACGAAGGGTGATCGACGGATCTTTGATAAATGTAAAAGCCGATCGGGGTCCCAAAAAGGTTGCTGACACCTGCACTAATGGGGCAGGGACTATGTAGGTAGAATTTAGAAGAACTGTACCTACATTTTCGTAAGGAAAAAACCATCCTCATTCCACACCAAGCCGGGATTTGAACCTTAACCTCCACGTCACTGGAAAACCAGAAAAGATGGGGGTGCACGTCAATTGGTCTAAAAACATTTGGCCTAAAGTGTAGGTCTAATGACTTTATTATACCAACTGACTTTCTGTGAAATATATTTTTTAGACCAAATGACTTTAGGTTACTTGACTTTTGATCGAATAAATTGAAAAATGAGGAGTATAGCCCAAAAGGTGTAGTAAGAAGCGGTGCTAAAAAAAAGGAAATTGAAAAATGACATCTGGACACGGGAATCAAACCCGTGACCTTTGGCTTAGCGCAAATACTCTTATCAGAGAACTATCCAGTGATCGTCCAATGCACAGGGACATTCTTCACTCATGTTTTAAGGCAAAGTCTGTGATGGACGTGTTATTCGGGGGGGCAGGACTTGCTCTTAAGTTGATACCATCCCTCTTCTGTTTCCGCATAGTCTAACGCGCTACTATCGTGTTAGGGTACGCGTAGAGTTGCGGCAGGTAGTCAGACTTCGACAACCAGCGCCGACTGGCGCATAGTAGAGTGCAACCGCATTTATTAGGAAAAAAACTTAGTACACCCGACCGGGCTCAAATCCTGATCTCCCCGTCTTCGGCGGTGTAGTCTAGCACGATAGTGGCGCGTTAGACCATGCGGCCACCGAGGAGGGTAATTTAAGTTTTTACTCTTACCTCTTGCAGTTATACAGCTCGCAAATCATTCCTTTCTTATATAAGTTTATATATATATATATTGCTTATGTGTGTAATTTCCTAAATTAAGTGTTTATAGTTTTGTTTTGAAGAACTTTATTTTCATCAACGAATCGTGGTGGTAAGTATATACCACTCTCAAAATTTAAAAAACAAAACTAAAAACATAAGTTTTAATCATGGAAACAAATTAATACAATCCAACAAAGATCATAAACATGAACTACATAAAAAGAAAATTCTTGACATACACGGATCAAAGTTACGCGTATTCATAGATATATGATTGCAGAACTAGCAACGCCATCTATCATGCGTCATGTTAAACATTGTATAATATGGTGTTACTAGTAAGATGACGGAGAGCTGACAGTGTCAACACCATTTTATTTGTGTCTAGCAGATCCTGTTTAGCTTTAATTATCCTTTAAAACGATCATATTATACCTGAGGGGGTGAGTTCCAAAACTTGTCTCATCCACATGAAGTGATTTTGAGTAAAATGCGAAAAACTTTTTCTGACTCTACGTTGATGTTAAGAAGTCCAACTTTTAATTATATATTATGTGAATACAATTAGGATTATAAATCTAGAAAGAAAAATGTATTCATCAATTGGTACAAAAGATATTTAATTAAAATATTTAGATAAGAAGAGTTTTGCTACAAATCAATGTACAAAAGCAGTTATGGAAACAAACAAATAGGATAAGGTCAGTTTTGGTGCAAAGAGCATACATAGAGTAGAATGCAATAGAAGCTTCAAAACAAAATGAATAACATGAAAGTATTACGCAGTATAAAATATTACTCAATGTCTATTAAAAAAGTTAAATACAGTTAATGTAACACACAATGTTTTTAAATTTTCACTAAATTACTTGAGATATTTCAAATTCTGAGATCCTCACAGTCTTCAGGTAGTGGTATTTCTGCTTCATAAAAATCTTCTACCTCACTTTCTGTAGAATACAGAAGCACCTGCCTGTAGTAGTCCATTCCATCCTGTTCATCCCATCCTTCTCCAAAATGTTTGTTTAACAATTTCTTGACATCTTCAATTTTTTCTGCTTTCACTGGAACTTGGGATGGTAGCGGCTCAGGATTGATTGAATGTATACTTTTACCTTTCTTCAAAAATGGTTTAAAAGTTCCTGTATCCACTCGGTAGTTGATTTCTCCTTTCATGACAATGTTCTTGTTCTTGGTTTTCTTTAGTGTGATCCTCTTTGTTGGAGAAAACTTAAAGTGTAACTGACCAGGGGCTTTAATGACATCAGCTACAGAGGATTTCCAATCATGGATAGGCACATCTGAGCCTACATTTTTTACGGTTCCATATTTACAAAAAATATCTTTATATTCTTGTGGTTGGATGATGGTGTCTTTCTTCCTTATTTCTTTTTCGATTCGGCCGAAAACACGGTCAGAAGGAAGGTAGGAATGACCAACAACTGGAAATATAATGTTAACAGACTTCACATTGTCGGCAGAATCTAGAACAAGCCATTTGGCAAGCATGCCTATCATGGTTATATTCTTGTTTTGGCCTGGACAGCCATCTGCAAAAATGTGTATTTGCTCAATATTAGTCAGATCTGCATGACAAAGATAATAATAAACAATAGATGCTATCTCATTTGATCCTTTCAAGCGCTGCCCTTCAGACCAAGTAAAAATATGTACAGTGTCCGTACTTTGTTTATTCTTGGAGTGCCCTTCACAAAGAGTCATGTTATATTGATAGAGCTGCCTGGAATAGTAGGCAGCTTGATCGGGAACTTTTGGTAAAACCAAATTCTTCTGACAGTCAAATGAGAATTTAAATACCCCATCATTGCTTGTGGTTTTCAACATATCGTGAAATGATTTAGCTTTTAATTTATGCACCGTATATTTGGCCATTGCTTCAGCTTTCTGCTGATTGGTTGTGGCAGTAATTACTGATTTCAACCTAATGCACTCGGAGCATGCATCCGTGGCTGGAGACTTGAAACTGATATTGAAATCGTTCATAAAAATATCCCAGAAGTAATGATACTTGACCTTATTATGGACATCAGCTCCATTATTGTAGGCTTCCCACAATTTTCGTACACTGCCATCACTAGGAAGGTATTGTCTAACACTCTGTTCACGGGTGTAGTGAGACTCAACACATTTAATATTTTGTATGTAATTTTGAACAAGAGTTTTTTTGTCACTGTACTTTCTTGATCTCGTGTCCCCACCACGCTTTTCTGAAGGAGATCTTCCTGTCTTTAGATGTTGTTTACAAATATTTTGAACTCTGAATTTAGAAATCCCAAGTATTGACAAAAAAGCTTCACCACATACCTGCATAAGGCCACGCTTTTTAGACCTTATATAATACGAGATTGTTACACCTTTTTCAGGTCCTTCTTTTTCACTTGGACGTCTACGTTTTGGATTGTGCTGTACTGTGTACTGCAGTATGAAATTGTCCTGTGACACTTTGTCTTTATTTGAGTAAAACGCTTCATGAAAACGACGGATATCTTGCATAGGCAGGTCACAGCACTGAAAAGTCTTCTTTCGGTGTGTGCAGTCAGGTCTACGAGGTAGTGATTTTGGTTTACATCTGCAACACACACACAAAGTTCTAAGTGCTGAAGGTCCAGCAAATATAAATAATGAATAATATCAAGGTTATTTCTGCTTACCTTTCCGCTTTCAGCTTCTCTTTACGCCAGGAAGTTTTGTCACGTTTCTTTCTTCTCCCTCTTCCTTCAGCTATTAGAACTGTATTTTCACCATCCATTGCATATTACTTATTCAAACTATTAATAATAATGGTATGGATGCAAATTATATAGTGAAAACGATAAACAACGAAAGTGAATAATATTGGCATCAGGCACAGCTGATAATTTTGGTTCACTTGTTCTATTTACCATTTAACAATGTTGCCAACATTTTAAAATGTTATTTCCACAAGCTCAAATGTATTTTATTCGACTACAACATGCCATTCTAAAATAAAGCATAATTGTGGGATGAAATCAGTTTTGAAAAACATTATCTAACATGTTATGCAGTACTATTGGATTAGGTAAGCTTTGAAAAGAAAAATAGCAAATTGATATTGAGGATGATGTGAGTTTTGTAACCAAACTATATGAGGATAAGGCAAGTTCTGGAAACAACACATGTTTTCAACATGTAAAAATAAATGGATGTAGTAGGTTAAGGAGCAAAATAATATCGGAATCGGATGCAGTACCACCAAGAGAACAAGATTCAAGTGTCAACTTATTTTTTTCAATTTATGGATAAGATGAGTTTTGGAACTCACCCCCTCACCTGAAAAATGCATCGTATGTGAACCACACTTGCTTTCAAGTTGCGTGGAAACCTTTTAGAATTAACCAACCGCGTAATTCGAGGACATTCTATACTAATTTTGAAGAAGGATACTCATTAATATATTAATATAAATATAGTAAAAAGACTAATTACAAGACAAAATATGAATCCTATTAACATTATCCTTGGTTCCTTTTGACAGATAAGGTCCGTACCGATTAGGCCTATAGAATTATAGATTTCTCTTTCTAGAGATTGTTTTCAAATAAACTACTAATTTATTCAGATTTCAGAACCACCCGAAGACCCCTTGTGTAAAGTCTGCCTTTTTGTTTGGAAATGTGCTGGGAAAGGGAGTTTATATCAAAGGGATTCAACAAACATCAAACCCGCCTCAGTGTCGTAGTCAGCTAACGCGCTAGTTTCATATTGAGCTAGACTACCGAGGACAGGGAGATCGCGGTTCAAATCTCGGATGATGATGCTGATGCTGATGATAACGACAATTCATATTAAAATAAAAACTCTTTGATAAAAACATGTTTTTTATCACCATAAACTTATCTCGGATTATACGCATGCAACACTCACGCTACTGAAGTAGTAATAAGGTAAAATTCTAGAGGAAACATACCCGCATTTGCTTTAATGGAGAGTGGGAAACCATTTAGGAAAAAAAACACCTCAAGTATATCCTACCTGGATTCAAACCCTGATTTCCCTGTCACTGGCAATCCAGTCTAACACTAGAGTGATTCGTTTAGCCACCCGGCCACTGATGTGGGTAAAAACATGGTTTCCATGATTATAATTTGGAACAAAAAAAAACTCTTGAGAGTGGATTTAGAAAGTTGTTGTGTTTAAGGACCCTTCCGTAAATGGTGTAAATGTTACTCTGCTAAGATTTCGGGATGAAGGCTTGTGAAAACAACCTAAAGAAAATAATACTGTAAACTCTTCTTTGGCTTCTACAGTAGCCCCATGGCTTCTTTGGTGCTGACTGACAGCTGACGGCTTTGAAAAGTTACCAGACCAAATTATGTATCCCTACGCCGAACCATATGCTCTGCAAAAACATGTGATTAACAGCTGTCACTTCTGACAGTCAAAATTTAGGTATATACCTCAATGTTGACTGTCAGAAATCAGCTGTGAGCTGTCAGTCGGCACCAAAGAAGCCACGGGGCTACTGTACTTTCTCAAACCTCATCATAGCATTATCACCCATCCTGTCTCAACTATGGAGAAAAATAATATTCTTTCTAATATAGGAGATCATTCAGTATTGTGGTTTTTCTAAGACAGTGTTTCACTTTGGGATAGTAAACTACTACAAGATATACCGCTGCTCCTAAAAGTTTAGGTCCACGAAACAGGAAATGCCAGGTTCATGGCGCGCGCACTGCTGTGATTATGGATAGTTCTGACACTGCGATGAACATCACCGCTAATGGAGATGCTCTATTATAACCTTGGCCAGTCATTTACTCGAATGCCACGCTATTGCGTTTCAAGTTGTCCAGTAATGAAGTAATGAAGTGCCAAGACCATGGGAAATAACATCCGGAACAAAAATAAACTCTAAAGAAGGCCAACAGCAGTTGGTGTGACTGCTTGTCAACAAGCCTTTTACGCACCGACATCTCTGCTCTATATTGAAAAAAAAAGTAATATTAATCTGTAATTAAATTAACTTTAACATAAAATATATTCATACTGGCCGGTCACGTAGTGTAGTGGTCAGTGTCCACCTGGCAACGAGCTTATAGGTTCCAGGTTCGATTCCCAGATGGTACGTTAGGTATTTTTCCTGAAATGTGAATCACTTCAAAGGACACCAGGGTTTGGTTGGTCAGGTTAAAGTTAGGTTCAGGTGTCCACTGTTTCACACCCTCATACTCACTATCACCATACCCTCATCTCATCTGGACTGTGAAAGAGCCACCACGGAAAGGACGTACGATTAGTACATTCAGGAATCCCCTGGACAACGGTTCATTAGTACTGGATAATATCTCCACTGCTGTTTACTGTTGGATTCAATTAGAGTTGTCTCTCTAACCACTCCGTTTCTTTGAATTTTGACCTGGGCTGGTGACTGGATAATGGATGGATGCAGTAGCTAGCAGAACTAATCCCCCCTCAAGAAAGTTTTTGTTCGTAACTCACAATAATTGTTGGGCAGCCAGATGTCCCAGCTGCAGTGGTGGCTTATGTATAGGCACTGCGAAACTGCAGTACCCCCTATTTCCACTTGCTATTATCTATAACATTAAATATAATGAGTCATTTTTTATTTAATTCTTTCTTTATTTTTGTAGTACTATATATATTCCTTAAGTTTAATGTCAGTACTTCAGTAGCCATCCCCCAGTTTATGAAAAAGATACAAAAATCTTTGTATGGAACTGTGCGCTTCACAGTGCCAGTGACGTGGTGTTTGACTGTTGTGCGCATGCGCACATAGGAGGGGGTGGGGAGGAAGGTGGGACTGCCAGGTAGAGAGAGCACTGTTGCTCTCGCAGTGCCGGCTCTGGCGTGATGGTGGAAGGAAGTTTTTTTTACTCAGCGTGTGTAGTGCTTAAAAACCGTGTACCATATTCTTGAATGTGATAAAGTGTTGACGAGTGTAGAATTAGATTATTATTCTGCTTCCAGATATTCTATTTGATTCATTTTTTTCGGTTCTTTTATTTAACAGAAAGACTAAATGCGCTTGCAGTACTTTCAATGGAGAAAAATTTCCTCAATTTTCATCCAGAGATCAAGGAGAAAATTATTGAACTTTTTGCTCAAATTAAAACAAGAAGAATAGATTTCATTTTTAAATGAATAGATCAAGCTCTAACTGTAACAATTTAAGTTAAAGTAAGTAAAAAATGTTTTTTTTGCAAAGATTTTATCAAGTTCCCGGATAAATTTTATTTTTATACATGTTCTTTTCCTTTTACACAATTTTAAAACAAAGGTTAAAAATGTTCTGGAGCAGCACCCCCACTAATTTTAGCTACGAGCCGCCACTGCCCAGCAGTGACGCAAAGCTTCTCTGTCGGAATTTGAGACTTGTTCTTGTGAAGGCCTTTGTGTTGAGGTGTTAGCTGCTGAAGCATCCTTAGTATTTGGGCAAAAGAAAGATTATATTTGATATACTGATATTGAAAAGACATAAGTCCCGTCCACGTACTCCGTAGCCGCAAGGTTCATAGTCCTTAAGGTGCGGTTGAAGGGAACGCAGGTATTTTTACAGTTTTTATAGAATTGAATTTTTTTGACCAAAGTAAATAAAATATTGCTCCAGTAGCAACGTATAGTTTTTTATTCTACACATTCTAATATCAACAGATTTTGAATATCTGTCAAGGGTGTCCTGGGATTTTGTCAAAACTTTTTCTCTTTATTTAAAAAGTTTTGACCAAATTCTAGGACAACCTTGACAGATATTCAAGATCTGTTGATATTAGAATGAACAGAAAAATAAACTTTATTTTGCTACTGGAGAAATATTTGATTTACTTTGGTCAACAAATTTCAATTCTATAAAAACTGTAAAAATACTTGCGCTCCCTCCAGCCGCACCTTAATAAGGAGATATTGACTTCAAAGTAACAGATTGCTCTATCCATAGAATCCAGATCCGTAAGACCATAGTCCACGTAGAATTTGAATCAACTTTAACTTTCGGAAAACCCATTTCGGTGATTGCATGGTCTAAGGCATCACTCTCACAATATATTAGATTGCCGATAAAGGGAAGATCAGGGTTCGAATACTGGTTGGGTTTTTAAGGTTTTTTTTAAATAAATGATTTACCACTTTCCCTCGACGCAAACATTGTTACAATTCCTCTAAATTTAGCCTTCCTCATCACTAACACATTAGCGTAATTAGTAAATATGCGTACAGCCTTAACGGTTAGTAAGACATGGTGGTAAAAAAAACTCTTATTGCTACGGATGGCTACGGGAAACCAATCGCAGGCAGGCAAATAAATGAATATCGGAATGAAAGCATCAATGATATTTTCTAAACGTATTGTATTTTCATTTATCTATCTTTAATAGCAATTCCTATCAAACCTCAATAGATTGAAGCTACCGTTACTTTGACCAAAAACACTAATATATTAAAATAGTTGAGCTATTATATTCGTTAATTACGGTTATAGTCATATCTAATTTATTCCCATGGCCAGGTGTCATTTTTCAATTTAAAGAATATAAAAACACTAAATAAAAAAATAAACTATTAAAATCTTGATTGTGTTTATAGAAATTTAATGAACTCATTTTATTTTAATGAATTTGTTTGGACAAAGTATTATATTTTCTCATTGGTGGGCATTATCACGGGAGTAATAATACGCAGAGGGCGCGTTAATATATCCTGCAGACCTAATAAGGACTATAAGGATATAAAAATGGATGAATCTGATATTTAGGCCACAGACATGAACAAATATTTAATTCAAAATGTTACTATTGTCTAAATTATGTTTGTATGAAAAATAAAATGTTAGAAAGAGTTTTTATTTTCTCTTGTATGTATAATTAACAGAGGACAAAAATATTACTTTGCTATTAAGTTTGTTCACCGTATTTAAAAAAAAACATGTCATTTAAAAATATTTAACGTATCCACTCACATTACTAAAACTAGTTTTGGAGATTCCATCCCCCCCCCCCTTATTAAACTAGGTATGAATAAACTACTTTGTGTATACTAAGTTTCTTAAAATTAATCAATATCGTTTTTTCTAAATTCTCAGCACAATATGAACATATTTTCAATACTTTTCTTATTTGTTATTTTATAAATATTCCATTCATTTGTTAGAGTAAAATTTTTATTTTGTAATGTCACCTATATAAGTATATTACTTTATGTATCTATACCTAAGCATTGAATTAAGAGTAATTTGTTGAAGTTTGGACAAACCTGGTACCCAAATTGCCAGCTAACTAAAAAAAAAACCCCGTGAAGAAGCACTGTCCCAGAAGTGTGTGTATTTTAGTCAAGGTACGTATATTAGTTCAAAAGCTATACAGTAGGAGGAACGTACTGTACATCTCACACGCACATATCAAAATATAGAAACTATAACCGGTTCATACCGGTATTTTTGTTATTTCTTAGGAAACTGTTAAACATATATAAAATTAAATGTTTTAAACATTAATAATAATTCTCATACCGTTATATCACCACATCGATGTCTACTATTCAAGCAAGTCTACAATTATTAGTGTTAAATATTTTTATTGCACAGTTTTAACGGATTTCTCGACACTAGAGCCTTACAATTTGCCTCTACACCTAATCCACTTTTGCTCTCGGTGGTGACATGGGAAATATGGTGAGTAATTGTTGGCAGCCTTCATACATAACTAAAGCACACCTATCAACAAACACCCAACCCAAATAATTATGCAAACATAACAGTTACCTCACCGTGACAAAAAAAAAATAACAACAAAAAACCCAGTGACATATCTCGAAATAAAGTAATTAACTAGAAACATCCAATTGATAAAGTGTCGAAAGGTTTGACTCACCGGAATAGTAACCTACCATGTTTGTTGGAATGTATAACCGAGTTGCATTTGGTTGGCCTTGAATCCAAACCCACCTGAATACCCTCTCTTTCACTCTTTCTCACTCTCTCTTTCTTCCTTCCTTTCTGTCTTTCATAACAAGTAAAGAGATGGGTAGAAGTGAAGAAACGTAGGTGTAAAACATGAGTTATTCTAAGAAACCATGGAGAGTTCCGTGTGTGGGTCTAGTTAGCAATATTCATCAAATTTTCGCTCCATAATACAGTCAACTATAAAGCAGTTTTGTTCCCCTAATGCTAATAGGTTAGCATATTCTAAACATAAGACATCAAATTGCTAAGAGCATAATTACTTGAACCAATTTTAAATTAATAATTATAATGCTACACTTTCAAACAAGACATATTAGTCCGATGAGGATTCAAATCAATTGTACATTATGATATAGAAGTACCAATTTTTAATCAAATTTACTAGATTCACAAACATTATTTTTCGGCTCGTTCACCCACAGCAGCCTTAAAAAAAAGTGTGGTCCTACTTGTAATTAGATGTACCGTTCCTTCGTATAGCATGAAAGTAGTAAGTTTACCTTGCACGGTTCCATCATAGTACGGCATATAATATAGGATCATAGCGTAATACATCAAGGTAAGACTGCTACCTTTCAGAGTAAATGAGGTGTACTGCGCGTAGGAAACCTGATATGTGATGTCTTCTTACTCACTAAACCAATCAAAAGTAACTAAAATATCACATCAGAATAAGTGTATAATATTAGTCGAGGACATCTGATTCAAGTTTCTGCATTGCTACATTATAATATTATGTTTTTAAATTGTTTAATTTTCCTACTTGCAAGTTTTTCGTGTACTTTAATTTTATTTTGTGGTTTAGCCATGGGATCATTAGAAACAGGCAACATGACAAAATGATAAAACAGTCTATCTAAGAAAGTGAATGTGGTATCCCAGAATACTGAGACAAATGAGATATTATGCTGTTTGGGATAGGCCGAAAAATTAAAGGTTCTCACATATCTAGGTAATTTAGGCAAAAATGCAGGATACAAATTGCTTGCAAAGAATAATGGAAGTGGATAACTGTGTTATCAATGTGCTATATATTTTCTTTTCTTTTTTCAGCTATTGTAATTTTATATTTCAAAATTTGTTTTAATAAAAAGCCATATATCAATCACCTAAATGAAATTCAGAGTTTTTTCGGACTTTCCCTCAGTGGTATACTAATTATCAACAAGAGGTGTAGTCTTGATCAACAAAAGTTAAACTCCAATGCGCTGAGAAGCATACTCCATCACAACTTGAAGGCGATAATGTCGATTCACAGAACACACAGCAGGGGAAAATATTCTTGAGGGACAATAGTACACCAGTTCTGTCCAAGCATTAACTGGTGGGTTTTACTGAATACAGAAATCACCATTGAATTAAAATATGGCATTTCAATTTCATGAAAGGATAGTGCTTCGTGCGATAGCTCTGCAGAGGTACATAATTTTGACCAAACTAAGGGCAGGGGATACGTTTACCATAGATACAGTGTACCCTTTCATGTGCCTCACTAAACTGTACAAAGAGTAGCATTTGCAGATAAAATCTGAGGAACAAATAGCCATAGATAACGCAATCTGAGGACATCGATGTTGCTCCACCTTTTATTATCATTGATATAAATATCTACACCATCAGTAAATAGAGATACTGGATGGATCTGCTAGTATCATACATTCGACAAGGCTGGAGGATAAAATCATCAATGGGTTTTTCCGAATTTAATGCTTACAGATAATGATCAAAACGTTCTTTGAGTGTCAAATTAAATTAGTTTGACTCTTGTGTCATATTGTTCATGAATTATTAAAGGATACGCTTAGGATTGGACTGAAAAAATTATAGCATGCGTGTCCAAAGTTGTTCGGAAAAGAATTTTCTTGGCACGATGAATTCGCTGCTGTTATAAGTTGTGTGCCCGATAAAACTTGATAAATATTAAGAAGAACACACAGCTGAATGCGTAGAGCTAAAATACTTCTTTAAGTTTGGCTAAATAGTATATTAAGTGGAGATTTTTGGACAAATCGAATTATTCATAGAGTTGGCAGGATGTTACTAAGATGGGTGAGTACGCTATTTTTAGAAAAACTTGTTACAGCCATTGCAATAAAATGCCTATCTAAGAGTCCAATAAAGGATAAATTCTCTCTTTTGATGCTCAAAACTTATATGGTACGCGAAAGTTTTTTGCTAAAAATAACGACACATCACTCACACTCTTTCAAAAAGGTTTGCCAGCCCTGGTCTAGGGTGTCTTCATTAGAACATGATTAGTGAAAAACTCGTCCCATTTTTCACAGGATAATGACGCGCATGACAATACTAGCACTGTCATTCATCTAAAGGCTAATATTCCTAGGCTTATATTTCTCTTAATATCAAGGCTGCAGTAGCTTAACCTAACTCCCTTATTGAATATTAATAGTGAGATGTCCTTCATGACTATAGGCCTCAGTAAAGGGTACGGCAACATTGTGCAGTCTCATGGTTTATCTCATCATCTGTCTGTAGCCAGTGAAATACAGCCATTGTTTCTAGGACAGAATCTTCATGTACCTTAGTCCTTCTTACCTTTATTCTTCCACTAACATTGAGAGGCGTCATCATCGACGTCAGTTCACCAAGGAGATGACAAATGATGTTTTGCAGATTTATATAATTCCTCGGCTCTAAGAAATCTCCTTATAGTAGATACTAACTTTATATTATTTAACACATAAATAATTTACACAGTCCCTAAATTAATTAATGAGATGCTGTCAGAAAATTATTTAAATTGAGATGGGTAATAACGTGAGTTAAGGTTTTTATTTTAACAGTTTGTATAACAAAAACCCTTTTTGGTCAAATTAAATTTAATCTTTTTTTAGCGTTACGTCTTACTACCCATTCGGACTATACGCTTATGTACTAATTATAGTTATGGTTTTATGGATGAGGAAGACTATATTTTTAGGAAGTGTATTCGCATTTTCGTGGAGGCAGAGTGGAAAACAATTTTGGAAAAACCATCCTCAGTTCACCAGACCAATATTTGAATCTCGATCTCCCCGTCATCGGCAGTCTAGTCTACTGCAAGACCATGCGGCCATTGAAGCGGGTAATAAAATATTTCTTCAGTTGATACGTTTTGATTAGTGTCTTTGCAAATAGTAATTCCAACAGTTCTTGAATATATGTCATGAACATCGTTGATTTGAACAGGAAATGTTCTCTTCATTTAAATAATTTATATTTAAATGGTACTATGCTTATGAGAGTTATTTAACAACTGCTGATATTACTATGTATATAAAAGTAAGCTAACCACATCTACTAAAGCAAAATTTTATTTATTTTGGCCAGAAAGATTTTTTTATTATAAAAAGAACTGTGAAAATACCGACCTTATCTCGCATTCCCTTCCGTCCCACTTTGATAACTGCCATATTTTGATTGGGATTTCTTCTCTTGGAAAAAAACTATTTCCGTGCAACTCGATTTATGTTTTATTCGACAAGACACCCTGACACCACATTTATGTTTTATCTCCAATTATTAAGATGTTAATGTGCGTATACATTAGGCGAACCGAGCCTGTAATGTAACATGTAATGTAATGCTCGTCAGTTTGGACGTGCAACGAGCACTCCGCGAGCATCCTCTGAACCATTGGTGAAACGAGCACTCCGCGAGAAAGCGACGTAATAATAATCTCAATTCAACTCAGTATTTACGTGGGTGCGCTATATTTCAATTATTTAATTATCTATCTAAACTCTACTAAATTTCAGATGACGAAGAAACTCTAACCTTTATTTTGTATACTGGTGCTATGCTAATATGGTCAAACTATTTTTTTTAAAAGCCTAGGTGATGGTGGCGTATAATTGTATAAAAAACGGAACAGTTCAGAACTACTGTGAGATTTCAAGTTCCAGCACATTAGTGGAAAGTACAAAAACTTAACCAGGATGTCTCCCACAGACTTTGAGAATTTTCTGAATAAAATGGGACCAAATAAAATAATTATTTTTCGTTAGCAAACATATTATGTTTTCCCTACTAATGTGGCGATATCCTTCCAGGCATCTTCCTTCAGATTCTTTTTATAAATGTTTTTATCCTTACCTCCTTGGGGTCCTATAAAACACTATGGTTGAAATAAGATTCCATCATCTGAAATACAGATTCCTCAGACCGGTTCTCCATGCTTGCGAGCACGCAACAAACACATCCCAACTTGACTGACGAATCCCTTTGTGTTCGTTGGAAAATCCGACAGCCGGCGGATCACTGCGAATTGTTCGTAGCGTGCTCGTAGCGCGCTCGCAGGCCCGTCCCAATCAGACGAATCTGTTACATTACAAGCTCGGCTCGCCTAATTATACGGGACTTAGCCAGAGGTAAGAATGTTTGATTGTTTTAGAGAGGTTTATATTATTATTGTTATTATTACCGCGTCTTACTACCCGTTCTGGTTATACTCACTTAAGCTAATGTATAATGGTAGGGTGATTGTGAGATGAAATGGAGGAACTACAGTTTAACGTGGGATCTGAACCACGGTGTAGGCCTGACATTCCACACATTCACAAGATGTCTTGTCAGAGGTGAAAGAAGGGTTTGGTAATCAGCTAAATCTGTGCCGGGACCGAGGATTGAACCCCGAACCCCCAGCACAGAAGTCCGACACCTTACCCCTAGACCGACCACCAGGTCACCTTATGAGAGGTTTATGAATGTGGAGGTTATAGCTTTGTGATCACCGGAGCCCAAACTATGATGGCCTGATAATGATCAAAAAGTGACCTAAGGATATGAATAAAAACTCGTAATAAATGCACATGATTAAACCAAACACGCACTTTACAAAATGAAACTAAAACATATATATATATATATACACGATTCTTTTAGCAACCAAACTCTTGCATTCTGCTAAATATAACATTTATTTACTAATATTGACTTTATACATAATAGCCACCCCTTCCCAACGCAACCCTCTTCACCCTGTCTGCAGTCTCACTAGCTATGGTTATTTTACAACAAAACAAGCAAAGAGGATACAAAGTTCGTTGACTACATTATTTTCTCTTTCTGGCAAATATTGTGACTATGTGAGTATTTATGCATTTATAAAACATCAATTGTATTTTTTTTAAATACCCTTATTCAGCCTAAAGATGACTAAAAAATTACACAAACCAAGAAAATATTACCTACAAATCCAAAATGATAAACAAAACTATCTATATAAAACGTTTCCACAACCAGGGGGTGACAAACACAATGTGTGTGCACATGAGCACTGTCTGTGATCAATGATCACTGAAGACAGTAGCTAATGGAACAAATGTTTAGTGTCAATATTTTAGCGGAATTGAAAGAGTGTGATTTAAATATATATCAAGAGATTTTAAAAATAAAATAATGTCGTAATGAAATCATATTCTGTAAATTGAAAAATGACACCTGGACACGGGAATCGAACCCGAGACTTTATAGGCTTAATACGCCAGTGCTCTTACCACTGAGCTATCCAGGAATCGTCCCGTGCTCAAGGTCATTCTTCACTCATATTTTAAGGCAGAGTCCATGATGGACGTGCGGAAATCGTCGGCTACAAATGTGTGATTTTATTAATATCACGAGCTATCAGATAACGCAGCCACCTTCGACTAGGTAGTTGGCTTATTGCTGCCACTGTACAATTATTATAATTGTAAGGGATTGCATATTTAAGAATAAAATAGCCAAAGCTATTATATTTATTTTTAGTGAGGATTTACTCGCATCTAAATACCACATTCTGAGCGTTAGAGCATTGGCGTACTAATTCCAAGGTCCCGGGCTCGATTCCCATATCCAGGTGTCATTTTTCTATTTTCAAATATGATATCAAGATGCGAGTAAATCCTCACTAAACAACAAATATAATAGCTTTAGCTATTTAATTCTTAGTTAAATAAGTTTATCTTAATTAGTGTTTATTTTATGTTCATCTAATGATCCACACGCGAGCCAACGATGTGACCTTGTCTTGCGGATATTCCTGAGACACTGAGTCAAGAGGAGGATATACTGTATCTATACAACTTAGGTTAAGGATTTTAATATTTGTATTTTGCAACGGAACCCAAATTTAAAGTTAAATTCACCCACTTCGTTAGTCACATGGTCTAAGGTGCTACTCTTGTAGTAGACTAGACTGTCAATGAAGGGGAAGATTGAATCTCGGTCGGGTGTACTAAGTGTGGTTTTCCTCAATTGTTTTACACTCTCCATCCACGCTAATATGGATACATTTTCTAAAAACAAAACCTTCCTCATCCCTAAACCCATAAGCGTAATTAGTACATAAGCGTATAACCAAAACGGGTAGTAAAACGCGGAGTTAAAAAAAGATATATTAAATTTGACGCTGAGCTCCAAAATCTAAAGCAAAATACAGCGGTATCTTACAGGGTTATATTAAATATAAATTTTATAACATTGAGTAAAAAGAGGCTGTTTCTATGAATACTTTTTTTTACACAGGATTTATATACCGTTCTGGAAGACCTTTTATCCCACCAAAATACTACCATAGGGTAGGATTCTGGTACTAAATAAGGCCTCCCAGAAACATCTTTCTAATTAGCTTCCTATTTATTTATGGATTTGTTTTAATATCATGGTATTGAGAAAATTCTGATAATTAAATCTAAAACAGATAAGCTACAAATGGTAACAAGTTTTTGATAGCTCGCCTTTCAATCTAAGGCTATTCTACAAATAAACTGAAACAAAATCTACAAAGTTAAATCAACAATTATCAAACATCTGCTTGGTAAGTGTTTAGGAGAATATTTATCATTATTGTCTGCACTAAGACTAGTTTATCTTGCATCCAAAAAATTAACGCATTTGTGGGTTACAATGAACTTGAATTAGTATATATATATATATATATTATTACCGCGTATTACTACCCGTTCGGGCTATACGCACTTACGCTAATATGTAATGGTAAGGTGATTGTGAGATGAAATGGAGGACCTACATTTAACGTGGAATCCGAACCACGGTGGAGGCTTGGCATTCCCCACATTCACAAGATGTCTTGTCAGAGGTGAAGGAAGGGTTTGGTAAATCAGATAAATCTATGTCGGGACCGAGGATTGAACCCCGTACCCCCAGCATAGAAGTCCGACACCTTACGCTTATACTGTCAAGTCACCCTTAGTATGTATAAAATACTTTTCAGGGGGGTGTGTTGTATTTTTTAATAGAATTTGAAATAAATAAGCTGAAGCGTTATTATTATGATAGATATTCAACAACTGTTGATATCACATTGTGTAGGAAATTAAACTTTGTGTTTGTACTGAAGCAATATTCTATTTATTTTGGCCAAAAGATGTTTCGCTATAAAAACTGTAAAAAACAATAAATACTAACATCTTGCGTTCCCTACACTCCCACCTAGGTAAATCGAATCGAATCGAAGCATGGCATCCAGAAACATATTTTTCCCATATATTTGAGTGAACCCGCTAACACCAAGCTGAATCGAATATAAGTGAAAGGAAACCTCCACGAAGCATACTTTCTTCGATTCGGTGGTGTCTTAATGGTAAGATTTGTTTGATCGGCTATTTCTGTGCAAGTTCGAGGACATTCGGCAGATCAGTACCGAGCGAGGCTGTGGGAATTCTTTCTCCTGTACAGATGTTAACGTTTGTTTGTTTTGTTTGTTAAGTGAAGCTGCAATGGAAATAATTACTTCAGTCCAAGGCTACATATTTATTTACCATAGAAATGGCAAAAACTATAGCAACATTAACAGGAGAGAGAATGAATTAGAGTAAATTAATAGAAAAATTAGAAAATATCCCAGACGTTTGAATATTACAGTATATGGACAACCATCTATTTATATTTTGTTAGATTGTAGCTACATGTAGCTATAATTATTGTGAAATAATTACATAGCTTTTCGGTTCTTCTTTACATTCAAAACCACTGAATGTTTAGTTTCCTCTTTGCTTAAATGTGAGTCCAAATACCACGCTTCGATTCGATTCGCCAAGGTGGGAGTGGTACTGGCTGCAGCGCCTCGATTCGATTGGCCTAGGTGGGAGCGGTCCATTAGCCCGCACGACCACCCACCGATAAAGGTTGAAACGGACATTTATGACTTTTAGAATACGCTCTTGAAGTATTAACATCATCTCCTGAGTCATCTTTCATATTTGAATGTTTACTGCCAACATTAAAATGAACACGAGCAATGCAACTGTAATTATGCTTAAGCTTGGTTTCTATTCATGCATAAAGCACAACTAATAATGAATAGTGGATAGCACAAAGTGCGTAAGAAGTTGAAAGACATTATTTTCAATTTAGGCGTTCATAATCGATGCATAGTGAGTAGTGTACAACGCATTAAGTTAATATCACTTAAACTTCTTATGCGCTAAGCATGTACGTGAAGATAGACGAACCTTGGACTTAAGACATATCAGCCAATGGAAATGCGAGGAGAAGCTCTAGGCAAATAAGTACCAGTATAAACAATGACTACGATTTCATAGATAATTTAAAATCAAAGGAAAAGGGGTAATATAATAATTTTGGTTCTGCTATCGTGTAGTAGCCAGTAGGTCTCAATATTTACGACAATAATAAAATCAGAACCAAATAAACGTCAAATTTGATTTAGTAATACAAGCACAACTTAAATTAGTTTAATTTCAAGTCTCAAAAGACACAGTTTAACTAACATTGTTTTTCGAGTGAATCCTTAATTGAAGTAACTTTTGACCTTGGTAATTCATTGCAAAGAGGTTATGCCATTTTATATTAATAAAATACCATGGGTGACCTGGCGGTCTAGGGGTAAGGTGTCGGATTTCTGTGCTGGCGGCCGAGGTTCAATCCTCGGTCCCGGCACAGATTTATCTGATTACCAAACCCTTCCTTCACCTCTGACAAGACAATCTTGTGAATGTGGGGAACGCCAGGCCTCCCCCGTGGTTCGGATTCCACGTTAAACTGCAGGTCCTCCATTTCATCTCATTAACACCCTACCATTACACATTAGCGTAAGTGCGAATAACCCGAACGGATAGTAAGACGCGGTGCTAATAATAATAATAATAATAATAATAATAGAAATACCATGGATTTAAGAAAGACTTTAAACACTAAGTTTTATTTCTATTGGTAACCGGCCCCGTGGTGTAGTGGTCAGTGCACCTGGCTACGAGTCTTGGGGTCCCAGGTTTGATTCCCGGCTCGTACCTTGGATATTTTGCCTGAAACGGTAGTTACCCCAATGGTCACCAAGGTTTGGTTAATTTGGATTAAGTTAGGTTGAAGTGTTTCCACTGGTTCCACACGCTCATACTCACTATCACACTCATACTCACTATCACACTCATACTCACTATGACCATCATACTCACTATCACCATCATACTCACTATCATCATCATACTCACTATCACCATCATACTCACTATCACACTCATACTCACTATCACACTCATACTCACTATTACCCTCATACTCACTATCACCATCATACTCACTATCATCATCATACTCACTATCAC
>CABEEJ010003309.1:37832-85367 GCA_901482245.1 Timema douglasi
ACCATCTTTAATACTAGAAGCTTGTATTAAAAAAAGATGGGGGGGGGGGGGGGGGGGATTTACCTCGAAACTGATGAAAGTGTCTGGAGAGAGAGAGTGAAACCGATGAAACAGAGTTCTCTATGTTACGCGCTTTGTCACATTCAGCTTTTTTCAACCTTTTGGAGGCTATACAAACTAAACCCAATTAGAAATGGTACTTTCAGCGGTTACCACGTTATTGGTGATGGCACATAGAACCGTTTCCAGTTAAAAAAAATATATTTTTTTTGCATATTTTGGCACTCACAGCATTTTTCCATTTACATGCCACAATTTTTGAACATTTAATATATTATTCAAGGTAGCTTTCTCTCGACATTTTGTACAAGGTTATAAATTTTGTTTCAGTTTGTTGCATTTCCTTTGCCGTGACTAATAGTTGTTTATTATTATTATTATTATTATTATTAGTTTGCCGTTTATATTTTTTCACTGTATGGATGAATCCAAAATATTCTTTGGTTACATCTCTTATAAATGAAATAATGATGATAGATAACAAAATTCTCCTTGAAATTCGAGTCACTAGACATTATATTAATAAATATTAAATATGATACAAACCTGAAGAAGGTACTTGTAGCTATATAATAGGGAACTGATTTAAATTTGGCTACTTTTGTGTAGCACCGTGCGCGAAACATAAGTTACGACAAGTTACTGACTAGTTGGTGACTTCAATCACTAACCGGTCCAGTCACAGTTGAGGAGCTCCGTGGGTGAAAGGTCTTACGCTGACGGTAAAGTCATTATCACGTCCTAATTAACATTATGTATTTATCAACTATCCTTGCTTCTGTGCTGGCGGTCCGGGGTTCAATACTCGGTCCCGGCAAAGATTTATCAGATTGCCAAACCCTTCCTTCACCTTTGGCAAGACGTGTATTAATCACAACTTGTGAATGTGGGGAATGCCAGGCCTCCATCGTGGTTCGGATCCCACGTTAAACTGTAGGTCCTCCATTTCATCTCACAATCACCCTACCATTACATATTAGTGTAAGTGCGTATAACCCGAACGGGTAGTAAGACGCGGTGATAATAATAATAATAATAACAGTAATATTCATTATTACTATTAGTATTAGTATTTTTATTATTTAGCACCGCGTCTTACTACCCGTTCGGGTTATACGCTTTAAGTACTAATTACGCTAATGGATTAGGAATTGGGAAGGTTGAATTAGAGGAAAAGAACCCGCATTTGGGTGGAGGGAGAGTGGAAAACCATTTAGGAAAAACCACTTCAGTACACCCGACTGGGATCGAGCCACGATCTCCCCATCATCGGCAGTATAGTCTATTATTTTCATTCTTGATAGGTATTATTAAGGAGGTTAGGAGGTTGCCTACCTGTGACGTCATGCTAGGTCAAGATAGCATTTACCATGTTAGTGAATTTACGTTTTATTCAGTGAGTTATAAAGATACAACGTTTGAAACCTAAACATAAATCTTTAGATAATTTTAAAAATAGTCTTACATCATCTAAAAATTATTATTTTTATCTTGAAGTAGTTTTTTTGTAAACGTATTTCCTATAAATCCTCTACAAATCAGGCTATTTGGTTTGCTCACGAAAATGTCCTGTAGGGGTCTTCCTGCCAGGATGTAGATTAAAAAAGTCCGTGGTAGCATTTATCTGTCTAGGATAGGAAAAAAGAAAAAGGCGATTTTAAAAAGCGAGTCAATGTTTCTAAGGTGTAAATAGTATAGTGACTGTAAACTTGTCAGAGGAAGAGGGGAAGTGTTATCAGTAGATAAACAAGAGACCTCGCAGGGTGATTTGCCCATTTTCTTCCCTCTCTTTATAGTTCGTACATTGGTATCTAAGTGTGATACTGCTTAGACTGTTTAGGTGCGTCAGGTTAGTATGTAACCTGATTCACGAAATAACTTTGAAATCTCCGAGTAGGCAATTATCAAATAACACTAATAAACTGTTGTCAATTTTGGTCGCAAAAAGAACCCTCCTCTAAAAATTGAACTGTAATAGCACGCTGTGCTTATGAAAATACTAATATTATGAGTGACGTATTAAACATTAATTACATAGGAGTGTTATGTGTTTAGATAAAAAAAAATGCAATAATTTATAATTATTTTGTAAACAGTGATTATTCATGAAGCGTGATATTTATTTTATGAACGTGTTTACAATATAAATAGAATGATCATAAATGTTTATAAATTAGAAATGTTTTAAATATTACATGATACAGTAGGATCCGAACAACCTTTTGCGACAGAAAGTCTGGATAGTATTTCATCAAGACACAGAAGGACTAAAAAAAAGTCAAGGCTCAAAAAAAAAAGGAATACCTGTTCAATTAATTAGGAAGCCGTCGCAGGTTATAAACAGGTGTTTGTGTTGATAAGAAGGTATAACCAATTAGAGATACTGAATAACTGTATATTGTTATTATTATTATTATTATTATTATTATTATTATTATTATTATTATTATTATTATTATTATTATTAGCACCGCGACTATCTGTCATTCACAGATCACAATGGCATGATACATTTGGAGCATCGCGCTGTATGGCACAGAATCTTAGACTCTCAGGAATGTGGAAAATAAATAATTGGAAAACTTTAAAATGTTGTGCTGGAAATTACTTGAGCATACCAGGTGGACAGACAGGTTGAGAAATGAAGAAGTCCTGAGAAGAGTTGGTGAGAAGAGAACCATTTTGGATGTTATTCTTCGGTGCAAAGCAAACTGTATCGTACACATCCTTAGGAGAAACTGTATACTGCACGACGTCATAGAAGGAAAGGTTGAGGGAAAGAGGCGCTTTGGAAGGAGGAGGATTCAAATGTTGGATGACTTGAAGGAAAGAAGAAAATTCTGGGAGCTGAAGTAGGAGGCAGAGGACAAGGTGCATTGGAGGTCTAAGTTCCCTGACAAAAGGAATGTACCTGTCGTAGGACAGAACACCTAATAATAATAATAATAATAATAATAATAATAATAATAAACCTATTTTAGTAAAATATTATCAATGCTGACCACAACAAAATTTGTTTATATTTTCTAAAAGACTCTTCTTAAAAAAATGTAGACTGTACTTTATAGGTAATTATTTATTTTATTTTTTTGCAACGCGTCTTACTAACCGTTCGGTTCATACGCTTAAGCAACAATTATGCTAATAGATTAGGAATTGAAAGGTTTAATTTAGAGGAAGTGAACCCACGTTTGCGTGGAGGGAGAGTGGAAAACCATTTAAGGAATAAACCTCAGTTCACCCGACCGATATTTGAACCTTGATCTCCCCATCCTCGGCAGTCTATCTCGCACGAAACTAGCGCGTTAGCTAACTACGCCACCGAGGTGGATCTTCACTATTTACTCTATGGTACTAAGAACGCTAAAGTTAATTGCCGCACCTACAAAAGTACGCCACCTATCTCTATCTTGAGCTAGCACTATCCAGTCCACCTCATTACACCCTATCTCTATCTTGAGATAGTTCTATCCAGTCCACCCCATTACACTCTATCCCTATCTTGAGCTAGTTCTATCTAGTCCAACTCATTACACCCTATCTCTATCTTTAACTAGCTGTATCCAGTCAACCTCATTATATCCTATCTCTTTCAGGTCAATTCTAATATTATTCTCTCTTCAACTATTATTTATACAACCAAACAACCTCTACAAATAAAGTGGACAGTTGAATAGTCGATTATAAAACTAAGTTGAACCTGTATTGAACTACTTCTGGACTTAACTTTGGTCAGCATTGGAAGTGAATGGGCGAACACTAAAAAGTATTTTCTAAAAAAAAATGCTTTCATTTCTGGACATACATCTTTGTGAATTTGCATTTTCTCCGCTTATTGATACCAAAATTTAAGAAATGCCACTTTTATTTCCAAAAGAAAAAAAAAGAAAAAAACATGAAGTGAAACTTTAGACAACTCGGCCAAGAATTCAGGTATCCTGCTCAAACCATTCAACTCCAGTTTTTGTTTTAGATCTAATAAAATCCAGTACTGGTGAGTCCAATAACAAGTGCATCAATATCGTTTGTAAATGAAGAGCTATATTCTCAAACGTACAAAACAAATACACCAGTGACTGACTCATTACCCATTACCCTCTTTCCTCAAAGCTTGTTACTAACCCTCTACCCTATTCCCATTAAGCATCTTATTACCCTCTACTTTCTACCAGCTAAGCACTACACCACCCTCTGTTTTCTAAGCTACCCACTAAACATCTTATTACTCTCTACTTTCTACCAGCTAAGCACTACACCACCCTCTGTTCTAAAAGCTACCCACTAAACATCTTATTACCCTCTACTTTCTACCAAGCTAAGAACTACACCACCCTCTGTTCTCCAAGCTACCCACTAAACATCTTATTACTCTCTACTTTCTACCAGCTAAGCACTATACTACCCTCTGTTCTTCAAGCTACTTACTAGTCGTATTACCCTCTACCTTTTGCCCTCTAATAATCCCTCCACCCTCCAAAATACCCGCTTGTGACGTGGATGTCCACTAATCCGTTTGGCCATCTTGTGAATGGGTAAGCATTGAAGCCGGTGTGTCCTAATTAGTGAGAGCTGTTGAGGTGTGAACTAGTAGGGGTAGAACACAGTAGTAAAGCTGCAGTCAAGTCACATTCCTTTCTTGATCCTGAATTATGTAACAAATACTACTTTCATTTATCTTTCTTTATAATTGCCACGTTTTATGAAGCAATTATGAACCCGAATATATCGGTGTTATAAATAAAAACAACTTAACATTATAATATAATTAATTATTACTATTATATGGTAAGGTTGGGGGTGAGAGGGGGGAGGGGGTAAGTAAGCTCTTTTGACTCTGACTTCAGAGGTCGGAGTTCAATTCCAAACGGAAGCATTAGGATTGTATTTGGGGATTTCCATCATAAACCTATATGGTTTTAATAGTATATCGTGTAGCTCTACGCCTTAGTTCATTCGGTAGCATTTCTACTTACTTAATTTAGAGTCCCGGATTAGATAACCGCATCAAAGAAAAATGTATCATTGATGAAATTTGTGTCTGCCCTTTCCCATGATGAAATATCGGTCAAGGGATGGATGTTGTGTCTGTTTTAGATTTAAGATAGTTCGTAAGTCGTGTGCTGATATAATCATTCGGTTTAGAACGTGATCGCTAAATAGCTAACTCAAATAAATATATCTCGATCTCTAGCCATATATCTATCTGTCTATCAATCTATCTCTCAATTTATATAGTATAATTTATATATTGTGCTTGTGGATGTATAGATACATATTTATAGATATATTATATATTATCTATACATGTATATGTGTCGACCTCAGTGGTCTTGGGGTAAAGTGCTTGCCACAGGACCCGACGGTTATGAGTTCAAACCCAGCCAGGGTCGACGGATTTATCTTTAGCGATAAAAATCCTCAGCATAACTTCCTTCACAGGGGAAGTAAAACCGTAGATTGTGGCACGTAAAAGAACCCTGGAAGGTATGTGTAAATACCTCTCCCGGAAAAATGTGTAGGCCCTTTCGTTCTCGATCATAGAAATTTAGTATTGAAGACAACAGCAAACCACCACAATTTCCGAACTCCCCTACATAGAATTTCTACCAGTTGGTTCAGGCAGCACTAACCAGCCGAAAAGGTGAGTCCATGCCCAGCTCAATATGGATATCGACTAAATCACTACCAAACCCTTCCTTCAGATCTGACAAGACGTGTATTAATCACAACTTGTGAATGTGTGGAATGCCAGGCCTCCACCGTGGTTCGGATTCCACGTTAAACTGTAGGTCCTTCATTTCATCTCACAATCACCCTACCATTACACATTAGCGTAAGTGCGTATAACCCGAATGGGTAGTAAGACGCGGTGCTAATAATAATAATAATAATAATAATAATGATTAAATCACACCAATCTTCTTCTTAAGTCAACAAGCCTAAGGCTAGTTTGATGTGATTTCTATTATTATTATTATTAGCACCGCGTCTTACTACCCGTTCGGGTTATACGCACTAACGTTAATGTGTAATGGTAGGGTGATTGTGAGATGAAATGAAGGACCTACAGTTTAACGTGGGATCCGAACCACGGTGGAGGCCTGGCATTCCTCACATTCACAAGATGTCTTGTCAGAAGTGAAGGAAGGGTTTAGTAATCAGATAAATCTTTTCCGTGTGATTTCTATTCATCCGGTGCGGACATGTACTAGGTTTTATTTATTTATATATCGAGAGAGAGAGAGAGAGAGTAGGTGTTGGTGATAGTCCAGGAATATTGTCGAAAAAAACAGGTAAACCCGGACAAAATTCGGAGAAAGCGGAAAATTTCAGGATCGACTCAGAATTACATGCTTAACAACATATCAAAAGTTCCCAAAAGTCTGAGGCTTGACTTTTTTTGTAAAAGACCCCAAAGCTCAAAAGTCCATAAATACTTAAAAATTATTTTAAAGCCGGAAAAATTATAAGAACGCAGAAAATTTCAGGATTGATTTAGAATTATGTTTTGCAACATATCAGAAGTCCCCTAAGTCCTCCTAAGCTCCATCTTCTTCTAGCTCTTAATAAATTCATTACCTCCATCCTCTTTCCCTGAAATGATAGCCTGGAAACGCTAGAAATATCGTGAGAATATCTCAATTTTATTAATACACGAATTCGCACCCGAGTGGGTAGTTAGACGCGGTGAAAATAAACTAAACATAGTACACTAACATTATTGTGGGTTGCTCTTTCCCTCCCCTTTTTAACCCCACCTTTAGCACATTCCACCAACCACTCTATATCAAGGCTGCTGAAATAGTAGCGGGATCCTCAGAACTGTCAACTGTCAACGTGCGTTTAGGTGGATTCCACCTTTTAATGTATTATATGGGTGCTGTGGGGTACTTTATGAGCAGCATTGGACTAGAGGACTTATTGTCTACAGTGTACGCAAGAGCTTCTGTTATACACATGATCAGTGTAAATTCCTTCACTAGAGCATTCCGTGCTCATTCCATAACACAGATCACGCTCGTGAAATTACTACTTCAAAGATGTAAAGATTCCAACGGTTTCAAAGAATATATGGAAATACTATTTTATTCGGGCATAAAGAAGTGAAAACTAGTCCTTACACCTTGCTTGTGTCCGTTCCATACTATCTTATTTACACGTTGCAGGTCATCTTCATTACTCAAAATCAGCACGTCTTTATCTCCAACAAATGTCTGAACTAAGCTGCATAGTGGATAAAAGTGGCTTTGAAGCCTACTGCGGCCAAGAATATTTTACAATCAGACGCACCAACAAGTTCTGGTGTAGAGTAGCCGTGGATTTAGCCATAGAGCAAGAGCTCATGAGAGCGATAAAGTTAGATGGTGGGCTTACGCGTGGGCGTGGCATCACTGACTGCACCCTTGAGAAGTGTATTCTTGCAAGCCCCCAGAGTGTACCTATTTGTAGTGCTCTGGAGAATTTATTTGGGACCCTAAATATCACCTCCGAACCATAAGTGAAACTTCGCTCAAGCAAGCAATCAAGGGATGATCGTGACATACATACATTTTCCTCTTGGTTTAATGTTCATCGACCATTTGCCTATCGTCCATCAACTGAGTTAATCAGCTTGTCGACTGGTCTTGTAGGAGATGAATCTATTAACTGTGACAAAGCTCTGGAAATAGGTTCAGAAAACATGAAAAAGATGAACGGTGGCACTTTCGGAGCTACAAATATCAAGCTCAAGGACAAAGTTAAACCTTTTTCTGCCATGAACAACATTATATAAGTGCATAAACAAAGCGTGCAAATAAATCAACAAAAGCTATTTAATCGTATTGTGTGTGTATTCCCGTCTGGACCAGAGTTAGTGAAGTTCATTTCATATGAACTTGCACCTAGACCTATCTTTGTTTGACGTAATATCGATGAAAAAGACGAGGAAATCAGCCCTCGCCGAGGTCTTAGAATCTATCTCTCCTTGCAAAGAAAATGCACCAAAAGACACAGTGTTTGTTGTAGATGGGGGGTACCTTCTTCATATGATTATTTAGCCAATACCAGCAACTTACAGGATTATTTGCATGACATATTCATTTTTAATGATGAAACATTTTAAGTGTTCATCAACAGTAGTGTTTGATGGGTATGAGGGTCCACCGAATACTTAAGTGAAGGATCAGAATCACCGGAGCAGCAAGAAAACCTCGGTAGATTTAGAAATATATCTTTACACGGTTGCCACATTCTCTCAGCAAGAGTTTCTAGCAAATGGCAAAAACCAATCACGTTTTATCAAACTTCTAACACCCATCCTACGGAATTGTGGCATCTTGGTCCAGTTAGCAGGCGGAGATGCAGATTGTCTTATTGTTTCGACAGCCATTGAGTTATCAGCTGGGCAACATATAACATATAACAGTTATAGCAACTGATACATATATCCTTACCATGCTAGCTGTGCAAGCAATAAGCTCTCTCTCCTAATTCCTGGAAAAACTGGCAAACCTGATAAAATTCACAATATCTTGGAGCTCCAAGAAGCTATAGGTCCTGTAAGAAAAACACCCTCCTGTTTACTCATTCAATGACAGGTTGTAATACGACATCTGCCCTTTTCAGAAAAGGAAAGAAATTGGCTTTTGACCTCCTCCAAAATGACAAAGATATGTCCAGAAAAATGCTAGTTTTCAATTATCCTACTGCTACTACTGATAAAGTAGCTTCAGCGGGGAGAACTGCTAGGTGTGACTCCATAGCTTATGTATGAATAAAATCAAGTGTTTTATTTCTTTGAATAATTACAGTAAAAATTTGTGCTCTCCATTTTTTGAAATGGCGTGCTTTATAGTTTTAACACAATGAACACAAACTCACAATATACTCCCAACTCTTTTTCAAACTCCGCCTCGGTGGCGTAGTTGGATAACGCACTAATTTTCGTGTTAAGCTAGACTGTCGATGACGGGGAGATTGAGGTTTGAATCTCACTCGGGTGAACTGGGGTTGGCTTTTCCTAAATGATTTTCCACTCTCCCTCCACGCAAATTAGGGTTCGCTTCCTCTAAATTCAACCTTTCACAATTCCTAACCCATTAGCGTAATTAGTACTTAAATCGTATAAACCAAACTGGTAGTAAGACGCGTTGCTGAATTGATTGATTAATTAATTAATCTTTTTCAAAATATGATACTTCTGATCATCTGACTCACAAGATGAATCTAAATACAAAACTATCCAGGCCTACTTAATTATATTTCCATTTATCAATCGTGATAAATTTCATTTTGGAACTTAATTTTCGTAGAATGGTAATTTCCCCTTCTTTCCTGGTGGTCTAGAGGTGAGGTGTCAGACTTCTATGCTGGCGGCCGGGGTTCAATCCCCGGTCCCGGCACAGATTTATCTGATTTCCAAACCCTTCCTTCACCTCTGACAAGATGTGTATTAATCACAACTTGTGAATGTGAGGAATGCCAGGCCTCCACCGTGGTTCGGATTCCACGTTAAACTGTAGGTCCTCCATTTCATCTCACAATCACCCTACCATTACACATTAGCGTACGTGCGTATAACCTGAACCTGAACGGGTAGTAAGACGCGGTGCTAATAATAATAATAATTTCTGACCAATAATGTTTTACTACAAGTTTATTGTTCATATACTTGTAATCATTTATAAGTACATTTACAAGCATTCATAGAATCAAAGAAAATAGCATTTTTTTATTTAGGTATTTGAGAAAATCTTCATAATATTTTAAGCGCACCACAGATTCTGATAATGTTGACCATCAGTATGTGAGAATATTTTTTACTTTTTTTTTAACTCTTCGCCAAGGGTAAAATTAAAAACATTTATATATCCTGAAGACTTATTGGAACTATAATTGATATTACAGCTTGAAACACATTTTCTTGGCATTTAATTTAGCTGTCATAACATTATTGGTTAACCATAATTAGCCTATATATATGTATATAGGTTAACCATAATTAGCCTATATATATATGTATATAGGTTAACCATAATTAGCCTATATATATATATATATATATATATATATATNTAGTTAATTAATACAATACTCGTTTATTACATTCAAACTTATCAAATCGGATAACACCTACATGCACAGACGGTTAAAGAAATGTTGAAGGGTCTGCCCTGGACACACTTGAGGGTTGCCAAAGTGCACAGACGGAGGACCCGAGATCATCAACACATGTCTGACTCCCTACCTAACCCCTTGTTGTTAGTTGTATAACACAGAACACAGGAACAATGTTAGAGCGACAGGTGTTTCAGTCAACAGAGCGAAAATAGAACCAACTGGAGGGACAGTTGATAAACTCAGCTACTCATTCTGTGTTGAAGCAATACTTTATTTTATATCTCCTGTGATTCAAATTTCAGCCTAACCTAACCTAAGTATTCCCCAATAGAGGGGGTTGTTTGTTTACCTACCTCCAAGCTCATGTTAGCTGACTGAAGTCAAAAGAGGTGCTAAAAGGGGTGTTACCTAGACATCCTTTTCTGACTGCTTGTGCACCTCGGAAATACCCATCAAATCAAACGGATAAATCACAAGATAAATACACGTTTTTCACAGCAATACAAACTAATACTAAATAATAGCCGCCAACACCAACTTCGGTGGCCGCATGGTCTAAGGCACTACATTCGCAGTAGAATAGATTGTCGGTGATGGGAAGATCGATGCTAGAATCTCGGTCAGGTATACTGAGGTGTTTTTTTAATCAAAAATAGTTTCCCACTCCTCCTCAACGAAAATGTGGATACACTTTCTTTAAATATAACCTTCCCAATCCCTAAAACCATTAGTGTAGTTAGTAGGCTACATAAGCACAATATAACCCAAACGGGTAGTAAGACGCGTCACTAAAAATATGGCTGTTATCCACGTGGCTGTTGCGGTGTTGCCAAACGTCAGTATTCCGGCCCGTTATAAGGACAGCCGTGGTTAAACGCATGCAAACTAATTACGCTCATGTGTTAAGGATAATTAAGGTTGAATTTAAAGGAAGTGTGTTCACATTTGCGTGGAGATAAAGTGGAGTATAACCCCGATCTCCCCGTCATTGGCTGTCTAGTCTATTACTAGAGTGACGCCTTAGAACATGCAGCCACCGAAGCGAGTCTGAACTATTTTGAAAGGGGGGGCAGTGATGTTTACTTGGATAAAATATTACTCCAGTAGAAACGTTTTGTTTAATTTTCCATGTCAACAGTTCTTGAATAGTTGTTATGTGTGAGTATACAGACATTTGAAAGGAACTCTTGAATGAATAACAAATAGTCCTTTTCAAATGACGCATTGACCTTGAGAAATATTCAAGAAATGTTGAGCTTACCATGCGTAGAAAACTAAACCTATGGTATCTAAAAAAGCAATATTTTATTTATCTTGATTAAATAAGTTTTTCCCCATAAAAAAAATTGCAAAAATTTGGACCGTCTCCTCCATCCCAACTTAAATGCACCATTTTAGATAGTAAATCAGCGGGTTTCATTGAATATGCCCTCGCTCTGCACAAAAAGAAATAAATAGCGTCGATCAAAATTCGAAAATATAACATCAATAATGGTTTGAAAAGATTTACTCTTTAAATTTAGCTGTTACCATTCCATAAAAAAAAACATCAAATACTTTAATCTTTTAAACCTAAATAAGCTTATTTCTACCTTCTTAAAAAAAAAGATGGCACAAACAGATTGGGGGCAGTACTTGTCTTGGAGAGGAGAGAATGGTTATTTTGACTCTTCCATTTTCACGAGTGTTGGGTCAATGTATGTTTTATCTTTATTTTCTCCCCACACCTAAGCCATATGCCTCCGGGTTAGAGAAGTAAAGCGGAGATTTTTTTTACGAACATTAGTTTCTTCGAATACTTAGAAGAAAGAAAAAAAGTCGCCAAACACTTTTTTATTGTTATTTTTTAACAAGTATTTAAAATCCCTCTGAGATATTAACGGCCATATAGGGAATACCGAACTATACGTATCTTGTTATTTACCCGAAAAGGACTTGAAGTCCTTAACAGTAATTCAGGCCCGAGAGACTTTCAAAGAGTGGCTAGCCCAGTATTCTCTATTGGCATCATACGTGGACAGGTGCAGATAAGTAAAACTTATTTTCCTTTGAGAAGAGTTTCTTCACGATTGAAATATTGGTATTTTAAGAGCCCGTCTCACCCCTCAAATAACATATAACTTAGGTAGGTAATACAGCTCGAACCAGACGTTTTAAGAGCCCGTTTCACCCCACAGATAACACCTATCTTAGGTAGGTAATACAGCTAGAACCAGACGTCTTAAGAGCCCGTCTCATCCCACAGATAACACCTAACTTAGGTAGGTAATACAGCTAGAACCAGACGTCTTAAGAGCCTGTCTCACCCCACAGATAACACCTAACTTAGGTAGTTAATACAGCTCGAACCAGACGTCTTAAGAGCCCGTCTCACCCCACAGATAACACCTAACTTAGGTAGGTAATACAGCTCGAACCAAACGCATCGTGATGCGGTTTTATTTATTATAGCCTTCTTTAAAAACAGGGGGAGTTGAAACCAGTGAAACAGTTTTACCAAATTTCAAAAAATTACAACATAATTAAACAATTATTATTTAAAATGATAAAGCTATTAAACGATTCCAATTTCATTCATGTCAAATGACGAATGTAGAAAACCCGCACTTCAATGCGATTACTGGTTAGAGAGTAATCTTTTAATAAATATACTGGTTAGTTGACTATGAGATAAGCAACTAAATAGGACGTAGAAAGCTCAATATTTCTAGGGTGTCCTCTAACAAATTCTAGGAGGGCTCAGACCCCCTCCCCCAATCCAGCCTTTCTTTCAACCTTTTAATGTGTAGCAAATAATGTTTTAAGTAAGTAGATATGTTGAGATAGTGGGTGGGGGAAGGGTAGTAGACCTACCTACATAAGATACAAACTCCACTTCTGACAGTTCTGTTATTTAATCTACTCTTTTCTTAGCGTGATTCCTTAAGTAGGATTTTACAGGTGATAGGAAAAATGTTTTCCTCCTCTTCTCGGTTCATTCTAGAAAACGTCCTTTGTTTTCCAATACCATATGAATGTATGAGAAAAGGAGTACGGTATTTGAATAGTTGAAAGAGATAATATTACAATAGGAAGTTTTACAGGGTATATCTTGAGGGTTAATAATATTAACATATTCATTAACTAATATTTGGTTGATGAAATATTATACAATTAAAACTGTAGTAAGAGTAAAAAAACTTAAACATTAGGGTTGTATAAGTATTTGTAGACCCCCTTTAACAAATTTCAGTGGGTCCAGTTAATCCCAGGGGGGTCTGTACACCCCGGACCCCCATCTTTCTACGCCTTTGACTACTAAGCCAGTGGTATGGTATGAAATGTTGCCAGAGTTAACAGATCTAGTTTAAACTGTTCCTGGGAATATTGTTTTCATCACTAAGTAGAAATTTCACTGGTCAGGTATCAACGAATTAGGTGTAGAGAGGAGAGTATTTATATGATTAGTAGAGTTACCAACTTTTTGCAAACAGTGATTTCACGAAAAGTTTGAAAGCACTAAAACTTGTTTAAAGTTCAAAGACATCATTATTACATATTTTTAAACCAACGAATTAAAACGATAAAACTATTTTTACGTGAAACGAAGTTTTCTCTCGTATTTTAAAACGAAATTCATGATTTCTAGGCAAAATCCCGTAACTATTTAGTGCGGAGGGCGACCTTTAATCGCCCTCTTTAATAATAAATATCAAATGTTGTACTGTACCTTTGAGGACTTTACGGCATATAGTATTGATGTATATCGAAATAGTTTATAACTGCCGCAACATATAGTGTTATTAACTGCTTAACTTCAAATATTTTATTCAAACATAGATGTACCTTGACTCTAATAATAAAAAAATATCTAAACCAAAATGGCTGACAGAATAAAATAGTCGAACCTTCTCTAGCTGCTACTACTACTTTTTACACATTTTTTAGAATATTTTGTTGCTGTTTGTTGTTTACTGCTATTATTCCGTCACATGCCTTTATTGTATTGTTATTAAGTTTGGAATATTATATATATTATATTATAATACCTCACTTTTAAAAAATATTTTCACTAAAAAAGTATATGAAACTGTCCTAGGCCATGCCTTATTTTGTAGTCCTCTGAAAATTATACTTTTCAAAGGTCTGCCCTAGAAAGTTTTTTTTTACTGAAATCTTATTTAAATTATTTCGCAAAAAAAATTTTTTTTGGGTCATTTTTCCAGGTGTTTCCAGGTTTTTGGGACAAAATAATTTTTTATTTGAGAATTTTTAAACCTAAATTCAAGGATTTTTATGATGAAAACTCAAATATTTATTTAACTTAATATTGAGTATTTAATGATAGTCAAATGAAAGAGCACATTGGAGAGAACACATTACAGGTATAGTTTTAACAAGCTCTGCCTACCCTGGCAATCCATGACGCTACATAGAACCGAACCACATTTTTCCGGTGGAATGCTATCCATGTTTTTAAATGCAAGTGGCTACACGGTCCGCACCGGCGTAGACGAATCGTCGAGAGAGCTTGGCTCGGTGCGGCTCGTGTAACTATACCTTTATGGCCCGCTTCCACCTAGACGATGTGGATTAAATCGAATCCAAACAAAAATAGTTCCCCGTAGAGCATGTTTTCTTCGATTCGGTGGTGTCTTAAGGGTAAGTTTGGTGTGATCGGCTATTTTCGTGCAAGTTCGAGGACATTCGGCAGATCAGTACCGAGCGAGGCTGTGGGAATATTCTTTCTCCTGTACAGATGTTAACGTTTGTTTGTTTTGTTTGTTAAGTGAAGCTGTAATGAAAATAATTACTTCAGTCAAAATGGCAAAAACTGTAGCAACGTTAACAGCAGAGAGAATGAATTAGAGGAAATTAATAGAAAAATTAGAAAATATCACAGACGTTTGAATATTACAGTTTATGGACAGACATCTATTTATATTTTGTTACATTGTAGCAACTATATCATGTAGCTATAATTATTGTGAAATAATTATATAGCTTTTCGGTTCTTCTTGACATTCAAAACCACTGAATGTTCAGTTTCCTCTTTGCTTAAAGGTGAGTCCAAATACCGCGTTTCAATTCGATTCACGAGTTATGTTATGTAATTTTACAGTTTTTGTAACAAAGAAACTATTTTTGGCCGAACTAAATAATATATTAATTCAGTAGATACGTTTTTTAGTATAATTTCTACGCATGGTGATATCAACAGTTCTTGAATATCTGTCATGAGAATAGCACTGCTTGATAAAGATAAAACACAGATTCCTGTTCACGCAGACAAATGCGTCAGTCTCATATTGTTGGTTTTGCTGTTGACAGGAAGGTCTAGATTGAAATCTTAGCCGGGTGTATTGAGGTGTTTAAAAAATATGTTTCCTGCAATTTTTCCTAAGAAAATATGGATACAATTTCCATAAACTCTACCTTCCTCATCCATACATACACGGGTTGCCTGTAGGTGTAGTCGGAGGCGAAAAATAATAATTGTAATGATCCGCTTCGGTGTCCGCCTGGTTTAAGACGTGACTTTTGCTATGAGACTATACTGACGATGACAGGGATATCGGGATTCGAACTCCGGTCGATTGTATCGAAGGTTTTTTTAATCTTAAATCGTTTTCCACTGTCCCTCCACGCAAATGTGGGTATACATCCTCTAAATTCATTCTTCCTCATCCCTAACTCATTGGCGTAGTTAGTATATAAGCGTAAAAAATTGGACAAATGCTAAAAGAAAAAAAGCTGTTTTTCCTAAGTAAATTCTAGACAAAATGCAACGAACCATCATTTAATCTCCTTGGGAGATATATAAAAAGTTTGGTTTTGCAGTGATACTTTCATGGGATTCATTGAAAATCGAACCTGGGACCATCATCTACCTAGGTGCTCTACCGACCGAGCCTAAGGTGTCGGAATTTTAAAGAAGCGTGAAGTGAATTTGTGCTGATCTAATCTGATGTATACAAGAACTGTCGCTCGACAGGAATTCAATTCAAAAGGACCAGAAGTAAGACTTTTATTAAAAACGATGATATTAAAGTTGTTAAACCCGGTTTTAACTGGACGTGCAGACAGCTCATCTTTGAGGATAGAGATTGACTAGGAAGCTCTCTGCCAGGGTGAGCCCAATAAGAGCGAGGAGAGTGACAGAATGAATAGCTCTCGGTCAAGGTGAGCCCAATAAGAGAGAGGAGAGTGACAGAGTGAGTAGCTCTCGGTCAAGGTGAACCCAGTAAGAGGGAGGAGAGTGACAGAGTGAGTAGCTCTCGGTAAAGGTGAGCCCAATAAGAGAGAGGAGAGTGACAGAATGAGTAGCTCTCGGTCAAGGTGAGCCCAGTAAGAGAGAGGAGAGTGACAGAATGAGTAGCCCTCGGTCAAGGTGAGCCCAGTAAGAGGGAGGAGAGTGATAGAGTGAGTAGCTCTTGGTAAAGGTGAGCCCAGTAAGAGAGAGGAGAGTGACAGAGTGAGTAGCTCTCGGTCAAGGTGAGCCCAGTAAGAGGGAGGAGAGTGACAGAGTGAGTAGCTCTCGGTAAAAACAGAGTGAGTAGCTCTCGGTCAAGGTGAGCCCAGTAAGAGGGAGGAGAGTGACAGAGTGAGTAGCTCTCGGTCAAGGTGAGCCCAATAAGAGTGAAGTATTTGTGTAAAAGCCCAACCTTGTTGGGGAGCTCTTTTGGACTTTGCCACTGTCTGGAAAGAGTTTTTTCTTTATTTAATCACGTCTTATTTCCTATTCAGTTACAACGAATATATGATAATTACTTTTATGGGGTAATGATAAGGAAGGTAGAAAGTTAGAGGTAATCTACCCACGTTTGTGAGGAAGGAGATTGGAAAACCATTGAGGAAAAACCTTCCTCAGTAGTAACGACCAGTTTTTCCCCTAACATTTTTGGTCGCGACCCTAAATATGATATTTTCCCGCCCTGGGAACATTGCCTGTTATTTTCACATTATTTGTTAAATAAATTAACTTAGTTGAATTAATTTAAATAACAAAAATAGAATTAATTTCAATAACTTTTAACTAGACAAAATGTAGGGTACAGCTTATAATGAAACTGTGACTTTGTTACGGCGGATTTACGACTTTTCTGCCCTTAGGCACTAGATAATCTGCCGCCCACTTTTCCTCCCTTAATTTCTAACCTTCTAAACCCCTGTTTTCCCCCTACCACCCTCATACACTGACACATATATATCATATACACCAGTGTTATCTGTGTAATGACAAATAAAACGTGCTTACGTTATTTGATTATTTATTATAGTGAGGTTTTAAAACTATTAAGAATCTAAGTAAAGATTTAAAAAGTTGAAATAAATAGGCCTACTCTTACACTATCACAACACACAAATTCAAATATTATTTAATTTAACAAAATAAAGTTTGCATTAGTAGATTGTAGAACATGTTACTACAAATTAAATATTAGCATGTATTGTACACAATAATAAACTAGCTAATGGTATATTTCGCCTTAATTTCTGCTGAGCGAATATGTTGGTGATAACATTATAATGATTGTCAGTGAATTAAGGCGATACTCTGTCATGTTGGTACGCAGATACAGCAAATTACAACAATCACACACATGATGAAACCATACAATTATTTTAACTGGCTGAAAAAAATATGTATTTTTTTTCCGTCATACCTACTAGGCCTATGCGTAAATCCGTCCCTGGGTATGGAACTCAAAAAGACTAATCCAGTGGCTAATATAACACTGTTTCGTTTTTGGGGAGAGTTCCGTAGAGTTTTAATTTTGTATAGATAAATGTTCTTAGCTAAATTAAATAAATTTCATTAACTTTGTATTCTTGGAAATATAAACTTACACTATATTTTCCCGTGAAAATGTGACTTGATTAGAAAATTTGGTACGTGAAAAGAACAGTTTTTTCAGTGACAACCGTGAAGCTGTTTCATTTGGTAGGTTAGAACTTGGAGTTTGATTGTGTGGTCGATGCACAGAGTGAAGCACAAATCATTATGAGGACAAGGGCTATTCCTCGCTTTCTTGATCGTTACAAGACCTAAACATCCTTGTTCACACAGTAAGGTTATATTGTCAAACCCACCTCGGTGGCGTAGTTAGCAAATGCGCTAATTTAGTCTTGAGCTAGAGTGAGAATTCCTGGTATGGCCGAGAATTCTATCATCAGTTAAATGTGGGTTTCCCCTCTCATAGTGATGAATTAACTTAAGTTAGTTTGTAAGTTGTGTGCTGATATAAGCATTCGGTTCTGAATGTGTACGTTAAATATCTCAAATAAATGAAAATGAAAAATCCTAAACAATTTTTTTAGCTACTTTACCCCGACCCTCAGGAACATCCTTGCGACCCTCATTTGGGTCGCGACCCAGGGTTTAGGAACCATTTCCTTAGACTGTTCGGCCGATGAAGTGGGTTATTAAAAATGTATTAACTACACTAATTAAGTAGAGATGAGGAAGGTATAATTTTGAGAAAATTTACCCATATTGGTGTAGAGAGAGACTGGGAAACCATTTAGAATAATCCACCCTCAGGACACCCGATCAGGATCGAACCCCGATCTCCGTGTAATTATCAGTCTAGTTTATTGCTAGCGTAACGCCTTAGACCAGTGATCTCCAAACTACGGCTCGCGGGCCACATACGGCCCGCCATAAGATTATATCCAGTCCGCTCCAAGATTTTATCAAAAAACCAATTAATTGTTTATCTTCATTATTTCTTAACCACGCGGTTTATTTGACATGTCCAGTTCCTGTCCACACGCGTGCTTCCCCCCATGACATCAATCCAGAGTGCTTCCCCCCATGACACCAAGCCAGAGTGCTTCCCCCCATGACACCAAGCCAGAGTGCTTCCCCCCATGACACCAAGCCAGAGTGCTGTCGGAATTGAAAACCCTCGTTTTCAGTCGTAGGTGCCATTCCTTATACCGACAACGGCAGAACGGCTTGACTGTGACGATTTTTAGGTAGTTCCAAGTCTCCCAACAGAGGGTTATCAAAGGAAAGTTCCGAAAGATGTTACCTAATTTAAAAAAAAAGTAATTATATTGACTAATTATTATAAATATAATTTATTACATATATATTGATTCATTTCTCACATAGAAGAATCAACGTCGATCTCTTTTATCAAACACAGACTGGTCTTGAAAAGTGGCATTTTGTTTATAGACTTGACTGGCCATATGACTTTAATCTAAATTTGAATGTTGAAAAATAATTGATTTATGATCTATTTGCGCATGTCAAGGCCTTCAGGGCAAAACTAATGCTACTAGAAGAACAGGCGAACGTTATTTTGGCCCGCAAAAATGTGTAAAATATATTATGTGGCCCGCTTAGCAAAAAGTTTGAAGACCCTTGCCTTAGACCATTCAACGATTGAAGCTGGTTAGAATATTGTTACTTATATTTAGACTCTTATGGTGACCAAACGTCCCGGATTTTAATAACCTTCTCGTTTTCAAGAAACATGGCTATCACGTTAAAATTTTGTTCATTCCTATGATGATTTAAAAAAATTAATTGAATTGAATTATAACTATATGGGAAAAAAATTAATTAGGTCTAATTTAATTGATAAATTAATGACAACTATAATTTATATTTAATTATATAATAATGCTTGAAGTCCTAAATATATATTTAAATTATATCAATTGTATTTGAAACTTAAAATGTGGATGTGAATACAATTCACTTTGAATTACATTCCTTGATATAAATATACCCCACAGTAAATTATATTCTTGATGTGAATATGCTTCACTGTTAATTATATTCCTTGATGTGAATATTTTCCACTTTGAATTATATTCCTGGACGTTAATATACTCCCCTATAAATTATATTCCTTGATGTGAATATACTCCCCTATAAATTATATTCCTTGATGTGAATATACTCCACTGTAAATTATATTCCTTGATGTGAATATACTCCACTATAAATTATATTCCTTGATGTGAATATACCCCACTGTGAATTACATTCCTGGATGTGAATATACCCCACAGTAAATTATATTCCTGGATGTGAACAACCTTTTCACGTACCAATATCACGTACTTCTAGGAATCCATGACAAAGATCAATACAAATATATACTTGAGAAAAGTTAAACAGAAAAACATATCGTACGTTTTCTTAGGTAATGACCTTTACGACCCGGACTCGCAAGGTGGGAGAGAGAGAGAGAGAGAGAATAAAATAGGTCAATAAAAACCAAGATCCCCAGCAACTACTCTTGCAAATCGTCCGATTACCGAGAATTGTGTGGACTTGTCTCACTTGTGCTATCCAGAGGAGCGTTAGTCACGATGGGCGTTAGTCTACCTCATGGATGTGTGATATAAAACTGGAAGGTCTAGAGCTTAGACCGTCACAATGAGTGAGTGAAAGAGTTGGCGAACACTACTACCGACGATACCAGTCCAGCCAGCCAACAACAGCAACCTCTTCAAGGGCTATTCGTGGCTTGACAACCAGCGTGGAACATCCGGCTGGGACCGGCTCCACATCTTCGACAAAAAACATCAGCCCTCGTCAGATACAAGGTAGGCTACTGCGGACACTTTGGTTGAGAAACGATCACGAGATCGTTATTTTATTTATAGGACCGTGTCTCACTACCAGTTCAGGTTGTACACAGACATACTAGTTACACTAATGTGTTAGGGAACATGAAGGTCGAATTAAGATAAAGTGTACCCGCATTTACACCTAAGTATAGTGAGGAAAATCATTTAGTAAAACATCCTGACCAAAATTCAAATCTCGTGACGTCTTTAGATCATTCCGCCCACCGAAGTGTGTTTAGGGTCCTACTATCTAGCCGTCCGTACAAGGGAGGAAGAGGGAAGGATTAAGAGAAAATGTGGCCGAATTTGCGTGAAGGTGGAGTGGTAAACCATTTTAAGAAAATCTATATTACATACATCCGGCCGAAGATTTGCAAGATATGCTCACCGGCGCAGACAAGATTAAATAAATGTCCGAATTTGGTGATTATATTACCTTGAAATATTTTGAGTACCTCCTAAAATTATGCGGTCCCTTTGACACATCATTTGTCAACTAAATAAATACAGCTAACTCTCAGCTTTTTTTAGATTATAGGAATGTTAGTCGGAAACCAAATTAATCTATTCCTATTCTAATTTTAAACCTAAATTTAAAAATCATATCTTTGATTTGATTTCTTTAATTGCACACCTTAGCTTTAATTTTAAAATATCTATTTTGTAATGAAAATTAGTTTACAGATCTCCACGCATCATCGTCTAAAAGAATCGTTTTACGATTTAAATAGATATCTATATTTTCAAATAAAAACTTAGATTTTTCAACGTTTTCTTTTTTAAAAGAAATATGCTATGAAACAACTCCTAAAGGTAGCGTCTACCACTTTTAAATTTATGTATCGACCAATTCAATGCCAGCTCAGCATTTTCAATATTTCTTAACAGTTTGCTATTTATGATAAAATAAGAAAAACAGACACCACAGACATGTTTGTAATAATGTTACCTGTAAATAAAATAATCTGAAATCAAATAAAACATATCAATATAAAGCAAATACTGAAGGTCGCATTTTATAATAAAATATTTAATCTCGGAAATATTGTTTTATAAGATGAAATTATATACAATATGTATGTACTTCAACAATATTTATAAATAGTCAAATACTGTGCTGGTGTGTGTTGTCCGTTTTAATGAATACATTGCCCCCATTAGATGGTCTCATGGTCTAAGGCGCTACTCTCGCAGTAGACTAGACTGCAAATGATGGGGAGATCAAGGTTCGAATCTCAGTCGGGTGCACTTTGGGTGGTTTTCCCTAAATGGTTTTCCACGCTTCCTCCACGCTTATGTGGGTACACTTCCTATAAATATAATTTTCCTAATCCCTAACACATTAGTGTAATTAGTATATAAGCGTATTTCCTGAACGGGTAGTAAGACGCGACAAAAAAAAACAGTTATTCGAAACAAACGGCCATTTTTTTAAAAATTTATATTTGTAGCTCTACAGTCTATCAGCAAATTTTACTTTCATTGGTAGAGAGGGAGTATTTATTATAACTAATTAATACAAGTTGTATAAATACAAACATGTTAAAATTTAAAAACAATATTAGAATATTCAAATGATTAAATCTACAAATTAGTGCTATAGATTAATAATTTATTAGAAAATATTGTGCGATGTGCCTCTTAGTGTTTGTGTAAATAAATAAATAAAATAAAACTGAAGTTACATTGAGATAGTAAAAAAAAGTAAAGATATATAACATACATGTAACTTACCATTCTACAAAGCCACTGTACAACAAATGAAGAGTAGTAAGGTTTACATAAATCCGTTCGAAACCGTGAGGAAACAAAGAAAGAAATTGTGTACTGAATATTATTAAACTAGGTGATAAGCTCAGATATATTATTGTGCTCTTATATTAAAGATAAGAATTATGCTATAACTGTGTGTAGAGGTACTTTTATATACATGATGAAACTGTTAGGTATAAAAATTGTGTTAGTAACTCTTATAAGCCCATTAGAACTTATTATTATTAGCACCGCGTCTTACTACCCGTTCGGGTTATACGCACTTACGCTAATGTGTAATGGTAGGGTGATTGTGAAGATGAAATTGAGGACCTACAGTTTAACGTGGAATCCGAACCACACTGGAAACCTGGCATTCCACACATTCACAAGTTGTGATTAATACACGTCTTGTCAGAGGTGAAGGAAGGGTTTGCTAATCAGATAAATCTGGGCCGGGACCGAGAATTGAACCCCGGACCCCAGCACAGAAGTCCGACACCTTACCTCTAGACCGCCAGGTCACCTAGAACTTATTATTATTATTGTGTTTCTAAATTTACAAAAATATATTCTTATTTAAGGTTAGTTCAAATTGGTGTTTTGATAGTAATTTAATATTTTGATTAAATGGTTGGTGAAGATAGCAAGATGAGGCAAGAGAAATTGAAGGAAATACGCCAGCATTTGCGTGAACCGCCATGACGGAAAGGGGATGGGAGGGAATAAATATGATGCACCTGGTTGGCATTGAAACCTGACCTTTCGATTCAGAGTTTACAACACTAACCACGCGGCCAGTCCTAAGTTTTTGTTTTGATTGTGATGATTTTAGTCAATATTTTATAAGTAATGATTATATATGATAGATTATAAAATACTAATTTGCCTTGATATTTCTCTACAAATAATAACACACATCGGTGGCCGCATGGTCAAAGGCATCACTCTCGCAGTAGATGGGACTTTCGATGACAGCGAGATCAGGTTTGGAATCCCAGTAGGGTTTTTTTCCTAAGTGATTTACCACTCTCCCTCCAGGCAACTGCGGGTTCACTTCCACTAAATCCAACCTTTCTAATCCCTATTCCACTAACGTAATTAATGTAAGTGTATAGCCGAGACCGATACTAAGACGTGATGGGGAAAAATAATAAACGATGTATATATTTTCATTGGCAAATAAATAAGTGAGCTTGCCTTTGGAATGTTATTTGCTTAATAAACTGTAATTAAATGACACGTGAAATAAACTTTATAGGCACGTGAGTTTTTTTTTATAAATATAAACCAAATATTATTGATGGAAAATCGTCATACAGTTTACTTTAAAATTAAATAGCCGTGCACATTAATTAAAGTCAACAAAGTAAAAAGATTATTCATATGATGCTAAATAACGAATTAGTTTATATTTAGCTTATTTCCAATAATTAATTGTGTCAAAATAACTCATTTATAGCGTGTTTTTTTTTGTCATAATACACACTTAACAGTTATATTTCTGGCACCTGAAACATACTCTCTTTTTTTTGTTTTTTTTTTTTGCTCTACGTATTACTATCGGTCAAAGATATAACGCCTTAATTACATTAAGTAGTTATGAGGATTTTATAATTTAGAGGTTATGTATCCACATTTGCGTAGAAGAAACATTGGGAAACCTTTAATTTAAGTCATCATCGATGGTCTTGAGATAAAGTGCTCACTGTTCGTAAGTTCAAACCGAGCCAGGGTCGACGGATATTTCTTGAGCGATAAACATCCGTAGCACAACTTCCTTCGGAGGGAAAGTAATGCCGTCGGTCCCATGTCGAGTGTTGCATGCAAGAGAACACTGGAAGGTAGGTGAAAATACCTTTGCTGGCAAAATTGGTAGGGCCTTTCGTTCTCGCTCATAGAAATTCCTGCGTGCTGATATAAATAATTGGTCCAGAAAGTGCATGTTAAATACCTCAAATAAATAAAATAAATACATCAAGGAAAATACATTCTCAGTAAATCCAACCGGTTTTCGAACCCTGACCACCATCATCAAACCAAACTAGACGATCTTGACAGTTGGTCCATGTAGCCAACCAGTAGTGTGCGTTACGACATATTTCGATAGACGTTTAATCATCTGCCTGTCCTGTCCAGGATCCAGGGGTACCGTAACTACTTGGAACTTAAATAAAACCATCCAATCAATTAAAATGCTTGTTTTTATTATATCGTAGTCAACCATTAAGTAACTCTGAGGATGCCCGGAATAAATAATTAACAAAAATACGAGGACATTAAATATAAAACCCCGCCGTTGGTTGTTTCTTGGTGTTTATAATAAATAATATGCCAAGCCAAACTTAAAAGCATATTTGTTTGGTAATAATAATAATAATAATAATAATAATAATAATAATAATGCGCATCTGAGCTACATCATTCGTACCCGGCTCGGTGGCGTAGTTAGCTAACGCGCTAGTTTCGTGTTAAGCTCGAGGTTCGAATCTCGCTCGGGTGAACTGGGGGTGGTTTTCCCTAAATGGTTTTCCCACTCTCCCTCCACGCAACTGTGGGTTCACTTCCTCTAAATTCAACCTTCCCAATTCCTAACCCAATAGTGTAATTAGTACTTAGGCGTATATCCCAAACGGGTAGTAAGGCGCGGTGCTAAAAATTAACATTATTCGTGGCCCAGTAGTGAAAAGTTTATCCCGTACTAATGTACCGTTGCCCAGGGGACGCCCGAATGTACTGATAGTACATCCTTTCCGTGGAGGTTCTTTCCATATATTAATGAGATGAGGTGATATTGAGTATGAGGGAGATAGTAAGTATGAGTGTGATAGTGAGTATGAGGGTGATAGTGAGTATGAGGTAGTGGAACCAGTTTAAACTCTTAAATCTAACTTAAGCCTAACTAACCAGTCCCTGGTGACCGTTGGGGTAATTCCCCTTTTGGGAAAAATACCCAAGGTACCAGCCGGGAATCAAACCCGGGAACTCTAGGCTCGTAGACAGTTGCACTGACCATTACATCATAGGGCCGGTTATTTTGTTTAGTGAGTACTGAATATTACTAGCCATGTAATCTAGAAATGGGCCGAGGATTATTTTACAAACTTAAATACACTAGAACGTTACCAAGCCGAACTTATTGGGACTTAAGCTTGTTCGGATTAGCGAAAATTCGGATTAAGGTGAAGAATACAGGGATACAGTATTTTCACGAATTTTAAATTACACTTGAATGAGTTCGATCAAATTTTCATTTATTTAACTGATGTGTAACACTTAATATGTACTGTTAGTGGAGGCATTAGCTTACATTGAGTATGCATTTCAAGTATGAAAAAATTTGACTTCCGATCCATGTTTTGGGGACCTAGGCGAGTATGAAAAGTGATGTTGTCAATTCTAATTTGTTCGGGCATGAAACAATACATATTTGGATAACACACATTATTCTTATATAGATTAAAGCCCCTTCATGGTTTAAGTATTGGTATTAGTAAAATGTGGTTTAACTTAATTTGCCAACGTTAGAACCTTGCGTAATAGAAACCATTTCATATTTTTTTAAATCTTGATACGATGAATGAGCCGGAATTTATAGTGGAAACCAAATTCCACCCCAAGTGCGCTATTCACACCCTCCCCTACGGGTTGTCGACCACCCCCGGAATTGACAACATCACTTTTCATACGCACCTAGGTCCCCAAAACATGGATCGGAAGTCAAATTTTGTCATACTTAAAATGCATACTCAATTTTAGCTAGTGCCTGGTCTATGTAATTCTTTGTAGTTACAGGAAAACAAATTGTGTGTTAATATTAACCATATATGATCAGATATCAATGTTTCTTACAATTCCCTTTTAACTTCGAGCTTGTTAACCAATAAAATATATTTCATTTGACTTGAATCCCCACCCCCCGTTCTTCGAAATGTGTGTTCGGATTATCCGGAATTTCAGACAAACTGAGTTCAGTCTAACGGTTTTTATTTATCAAAAATAATTTTCTAGCTATTGTCTAACATTTTAGAAGAACTTTTGTTCATGTCAGTACGAAGTAGAAGCTAATATTTTAAGCGAACAAAATAGCGACGTAATCAATGCAACTGAAATTACCTCTAATTTAAATTTGAATAATAATAAAAATATGAATATTTAGGTACCTCAAAACTTGAGCTTACACTGAAACATAGATTATCCTTCGTTAAACGCTGCATCCAAATAAACTCGCAAGACTGGGAAAGCGACTTAAGAGGGCCAGGTTAACATCACAGATTACTCCCGACTAACCGGGAAATTAGAAACACGATAACAATCGATCAAGGAAATATATTAAGGTGTTTTTTTTTTAATTGTACACTTGACGACATAATGATTGAGATCAATTTAATAATATTCTAATTTTAAAGTAATTATTTTTCAATTTTTATTGTATTTTATTAAATATGGTAAAACGGTTTCACTGGTTCCATTGCTTCCTAAAGTAGAATACATAAAACCGCACCATGATGTGACGTCTGGTTCTAGCTGTATTACCTACCTAAGTTAGGTGTTATCTGTGGGGTGAGACGGGCTCTTAAGACGTCTGGTTCTAGTTGTATTAACTACCTAAGTTAGGTGTTATCTGTGGGGTGAGACGGGCTCTTAAGACGTCTGGTTCGAGCTGTATTACCTACCTAAGTTAGGTGTTATCTGTGGGGTGAGACGGGCTCTTAAAACGTCTGGTTCGAGCTGTATCACCTACCTAAGTTAGGTGCTATTCATGGGGTGATACGGGCTCTTAAAAAAATGGATGAGCGGGGCCCTGACCTAGACATGACGTAAATTCACCCCACTCCACTACCCAGAAGGAAAACTTTTCACAGCAGACCAACAAATCTCTTTTTGGGAACTCCCACTCCGAGTTCTTCAAACGAAACGAAAGTCAACATATTTGATAAATTAAGAATAAGTGTTTAATGAAGGACTTCATTCAAACAGCCTTGACAATTTAAAAATGTTAAGAAAAGAAAGATCGTTTGGTGAAGAAATCGCTTTTCAAAAGTCATATTACGTGAAAAACACGATTTATTTAAGTAACTAACATTCTCTTCAAATACCTTGAAATAAAAAAACATTCTTCCTTTTGATCTTTTAACTAAATAAATATCTTTATGTCGGTAAATGACGTATGGCTGAGGATTAATCGACCAACTTCCGTTTCATAAGATCAAATATTGTTCCTGTTACTTTATTAGTAACGTGGTAAATGAGCTTTTAAAAAACCTGTCCCATGGTGTAGTGGTCAGTGCCCCTGGCTACGAGCTTAGGAGTCCCGGGTTTGATTACCGCCTGATACCTTGGGTATTTATTCCCGAAAGGGCAATTACCACAACGGTCACCAGGGTTTGGTTAATTAGGCATAATTTAGGTTAAGATCTTTATTGTCTCCACACCCTCATACTCACTATCACCCTCATATTCACTATCACCATCACCTCATCTCATCAGGACATGAAAACAGCCTCCATGGAAAGGATGTACGATTAGTACAATCGGGAATCCCCTGGGCAACGGTACATTAGTACTGGATAATATTTCCACTACTGGGCTACGAAGTAGTCGAGACGCAAATTATTATTATTATTATTATTATTATTATTGTTATTACTATATAGGGTAAGGAAGAGGAACTGTTTTAGAGGTAATATACCCGTATTTGTGTGGAAGAATAGTGGGAAACCATTTATGAAAAGCCACCCTCAGTTAATCCGAACTCCGATCTCCTTGTCATCCGCAGGTCAGTCTAACACGAGAGTGACGTCTTAGACCATTCGATCACTGAAGTAGGCTAGTTTTTATTAAATATGTTTCCTATACAGTTAATATTCGAGTGGTCCCGATAAGATGGTTTTGAGTTCACGTTTCGGAAAACTAGGAATTAACATATGCGTGTTATTTAGAATAGAACTAACCTTAACAGCTCACAATAAGTCGTGTGTGGTGTAGCACCGCAATGATCCTTCAGTATCACTTTTGTTGATTCTTCTTGAGGCCATCAACCCTCGTAGTTTGTTTCGAACTAACCCAGGTTGATTGACTATGTTTCAGATGCGTAGTAGTGTGTATAGTGGCCTCCTCGGGATGGCTGCAGTGATGGTAGTCTTCTTGACACCTTCTTCAGATGGGTACGGCGCTATTCCCAGCAAGGGGGGCAAGAAACACCTCACAAGTACCACTCCTTTCCCCTCCTATGCCCCAGACACCCAGCAGGTCCTCCTACCAGCCCAAGGACATTTCCCTGACAACAATGTCCTCCCGGAGGCACAAGGTCCATCCTCGTCTTCATCTTACTGGTGGCAGACTCCCAACAACCCCTTTAGTGGGGCGACCGCCAATACTCAACCTCAACCTCAACCTCAGCAGCCAGCTCCACAGCCGACATACGAACAAAAACCATTGCAACCCTCCGGCAACCCGTTTCTGGTTGAATTGACCACCACGTGCTCTGGTAGTGACTACGTCTGCGCGCCGAAACACCTCTGTCAGAATGGCTTGGTTGTCTCCGGCGGAGAAGGAAGCATTCAAAAAGCTGCAGAGGTGAGTGACGTCTAATTTTTAGTTTTGTTTAAACCAGCTGGGATTTGAACCCTGACACTACTATCAAACCATAGGTTATACGAGTTTAACGGCTAAATCTTGATTCACACGTTCCTCCGGGAATTGAGAGCAGAATTTGTTAGGGCATCGCAGCAATCCACATGCTAACACAAATGTATGTTGACCCATGATGCCTTACGACACAAACTGAGTTAATCAGGAATCGTCTCGTGTCCAGGGTAATTCTTCACTCATATTTTAAGGCAGATTCTATTATGGACGTGTGTAAATCGTCAGCTACAAATGTGTGATCAATTAAGATCAAGAGCTATCAGATAACGCAGCTCTCTTCGACTCTGTAGTTGGCTTCTTGCTGCCAAATGTACAATGGCAATTTGTAAGAATGCGCATATTATGATGGATTGAATAGGCAATAAACAAGTTAGTATATTTTATAATTACGATTATAGCCGCATATATATGTCACCGGCAATGTGTGAAATCCAGGCATTCAATATAATGCCAGAGTGATTTTTGTAAAATATGAAATAAACGAGTTTTGTTGTTGTATTTGATACTTATTTTCAAGTTCCTTGTCTTTTTGAAGTCCCGAAATATGTTATCAATTCTTTTATCCAGTTCTATGTAAGTCTTGCGCCGTTTTCTTGCAGATTCACCTAATTCCTAGGATTTAAGTTGGTCAGGTTAGGTTATTTTTGATTATGGTGTTAGGTAAGGTTAGGTTAGCTATTGTTCTCGGTAATATATAATGACTGGTTATTGTATAAATTTCCTACGAAAAGTATGAAATAGGCCTACAACATCAACATTAATGTATTTCATACTTTACCAAAAAACACTCTGGAATTATATAGAAAGCCTAGGTATTTTATAGAACTCCTGGATCGCACGCATTGCCGTTAACATATATACATGCACACACATTTTAGATTGCAAAATAACAACTGGACATAGGAATCAAACCAGGGACCTTTGGCTTAGTACGTCATTGCTCTAACCACTGAGCTATATAGGAATCGCTGAAGATGCGGCTTTAACTGTAACTAACAACTATAATAGCTTTGCTATTTGATCCATCATTTATTATTTATTTAATGACCCGCCTGTAAGTCGAGGTTGTTTCTTGTCGAGACAATATCTCCACAACGATGATGCTGATGATAGGTAAAACCCGAAGGCTGCAAGGCCAGCCCACCAGTGTGTGCAGATGTTCACTAGAATCCACACGAAATCCTTGAATAAAGACATACGCGACGTTCAAATACAATCTGGATCCAGTCATACTTTGAAACCAGTGGTTCTCAAACTGTAGGGCGCACCAATAAATTAATTTTATCCGCTTTAGTGGTCGCGTGGTTTAAGGCGCCTCTCTCGCCAATATACTAGACTGCCGGTGAAGGGGTAGATCGAGGTTTGAATCCCGGTCGGTTGTACTGAGGTTAGATTTCCAAAAGGCTTTTCCATTCTCACTACACGCAAATTTGGGTACACTCCCTCTAAGTATGACCTTACTAGTCCCTAAAACCATTATTGTGATTAGTACAAAAGCGTATAAACTGTACGGGTAGTAAGACGTGGTACTTAAAAAACTGGGTTTCATGTAAAATATATATTTAATATAAAAATTTAAATTAACCATGAATTATATATTTTAAACTGTTTTTATTGAACTAATTATTTTATTATAATAATAATTTAATTTTATATATTTAAGCTAATTTAAATATAGTAATAATTAAAGTCATATATTAATTTATATTAGTATAAATTATATAATTTTTTTAGCACTACCTCTTACTACCCATTCGAGATATACACTTATGTACTAATTACGCTAATGGTCTTAGGGATTAGGAAGGTTATATTTAGAGGAAGTGTACCCACAGTTTCATGGAGGGAGAGTGTAAAAACATTTAGGAAAAACCACCCTCATAACACCTGAATGAGATTCGAACCTTGATCCACCGCATCATCTGTGCTCCAGTCTACATGGCCACCTAAAAGAGTAATTTTTATATTCATATTATTAAATAGTAAATATGTTAACACATTATACTTGGGCTACCTACCAACTTTTAAGTGATAGGAATGATGAGGATAGATAAGAGGTAATGTACCTATGGATGTGTGAAAAGAGGATGGGGTGACAATATGATACTCCCATGTAGAAAACCATTATTACTGTACCAGGTGTGGATTCAGAACTCACCTTCTTGTCAAAAATATATGCATAACACTTTAAGATCCAATCTCACAGCCTATTAACCGAGATTTTAGGTACAAGAGTATTCTTGAACCAGAAAACTTATCGAAACATAGTTTTTTTCCATTCTCGTTTGACAACACCAAAATTGGGGAAGGTTTAATAGTTTTTTATTTTAAAATAATTGATTTTAATTAATTTATTTTTTGTATTTTTAAAATATAAAATATGAATAAAAACACCTAAATTAGAAGAATAAGAAAATACTTCATTGTTATAAATTGAATGTTAAAAGCATCATCATTTTAAACTAATACTAACTAAACTGGTCTAGTAGAACGTTAAAACATGTCGACTTAAATTGGTTTGGAATTAGAAGCCACACGTTTTTGTAGGCAAATAATATATTGCATCAAGAAAATGTTTATATGCATGCAAAATAATTAAAATCAAAATAAGCTTATTAAAATTATTGCTTGAAAACATTTAAATATTTAATTACTCTATAATATTTGGAACTTGAAAGTTTATTGCCGCATTTACAAAAGTATGCCACTTATTCCTATCTTGAGCTATTTATATCCAGTCATTCTCATTACACCCTATCTCTATCTTGAGTTAGTTCTATCCAGTCCACCTCTTTACACCCTATCCCTATCTTGAGCTAGTTCTATCCAGTCCACCTCATTACACCCTATCCCTATCTTGAGCTAGTTCTATCCAGTCCACCTCATTACACCCTATCCCTATCTTGAGCTAGTTCTATCCAGTCCCCATAATTACACTTATCTCTTTCAGGTCCATTCTAATGTAACCCTCCCATCTGCCTCTAGGTCTTCCCAATAGTTTCTTCCCATTGGGTTTACCAGACAGTACCCTGAACATGTTTATAGAATCTTCCATTCATGCTGCATATCCTGCCCACCGTAATCTACAAGACTTTATTATCCTAACAATGTGTTGATAAACTTTCTAAATAATTTAATTTTGCTTCCCTTCTCCCTTATATTAATTCTGAACATTTATTTGTCAAACCATGGTTTCTTCCTACTCTTTGCTGCATTTCCAATATTATTCCTGATAACTTCCCACTATTTCTCTGGATTAATGTTTTCCTAATCACCCTGTAAGCACTCTAGTGCAGAAAACTAATTTAAAATTTCAATTTGATATCTATTCCTACACTCACTAACTGTCAGTTTTTCTATATAATATCTTTCAAACTTTCCCGCCTGATTTCTTTTATTTATTGTTGCCGACAGACATTCCCTACTTTAAATACAATCTAAAATAAAAATGAATCTACTTTTTATCCACACAGTGTGATGTTGCTACACAAATCTGCTGCAAACTTCAGCAGCAGCCAGGAATATCATATGCTCCAAGCCAGCAAAAACCGAATCTCATCTATGGTCCGAGCCCCTCTCAGCAACCAGAGTTGATCCATGGGGGTGTAGCACCTTCCCAGCAACCAGGGTTGATCCATGGATATGTTTCACCAGGGCAGCAGCCCCATTATGTGACAGGGGGATCTAGCTCCCAGCAGTACTATAACCCTGCGCCAGGAAAGAACGGTGTTCCCATCGGTGGTTCTATATATGATGGATCAGCAACGCGGGCCCCTGATTTTAAATATACCGGTCCTCTCAACACTACACCCCATCCAGGCTGTGCTGCTGCCCTGAAATGCGTGCCAGAATCTTATTGCACAGTTGATGGCACCATGGCCGACCAGCCTATATCTTTGACAAGAGAGCAGTACGAGAATAGAGTACCTCTATCCGTAAGTAACTACAATGATATTTAAAAGACAACAGATTAGTTAAATATGGATATAATAGTTTATATATTTGTAAAAATATACATTCTAGGTGGGTCAAACTGCCTTCTTTAGATCTTCAGCTCTTCCTTGAGAAATAATTGACTAACAAGATAAATTTACTTACAAAACAAGAACAGAATAAAATAATTTAAACACATTTTAAATTAATTAATTAATTAATACCCTACCTAAGATCATATTATTTGGTGTTTGGGGCCATTTAAAAAATGTTGAATCTCATTGGTCAAGTGTATCGCAGTGAAGTTTCAACACAATCTTGTTGTATTCATGATTGTGATAGAATATTAAACCATATTTCCAAATTAATAAAAGAACTAAACTACTTGCTTTGGTGGCCACATGGTCTAAAGCGCTACTCTAGCAAAAGATTGCCAATGACAGAGAGATCATGGTTCAATCACAGTCAGGTGAATCGAGTTTTATCCTCTAAATGATTTTACACTATCTCTCTCTCTCTCTCCACGCAAATGCAGGTAACCTTCCTCATCCCTAACCTATTAGTGTAATTATTACATAAGCACACAACCCGAATGAGTACTAAAATGCAGTGCTAAACACCTAACATTAGAAACATAACAGTCTTTCAGAGAGTTCCAAAAATAGTTGAATGTCATTACACACTACTGTCATATTTATATTTGCTATACATAATAATTTTTTAACATTGTTACTATATGTTTCTTTATCATTTTATTTAAATGAAATGGCTATATTTATTTAGGAATGTGCTGATCCTGACACAGGGGTAGTAGGCAAGTGTTGTCGTGATCCAAACTACAAAGACCCTTGGCCAGGTGGTATGATGATGCCAAATGTTGGTGGAGGCCAGCAACAGCTATTCCCCGATACCTGTGGACCTTCAGCAACATGCGTTCAATCGTACCTGTGTGGCAAGCAGAACCAAATCCAGCCTCTTGTGGTAAATATCGATATTAAATATATTGAACGATAATATTTTAACATCATCATTACAAATGAATTTTCAAGATTATATCCATTTACTAGTAGTTTTTAATGTACTATACCATTTTTCATTAGCTCAACAAAGCTTTCAGGGAAAACAGATTATTTTAAAACCCACATCGATATTTTTGAATTTATTATATTAAAGTTCATTATTATGATTAATTTTGTATTTCAGAACTGTAAGGTTCCTCTCGATGGAGCCTCAGGGGTATGCTGCGGAGCAGTACAATCGGTCTCCAATGGGCAGAACTTTGGTGTTTTTGTTTCTCCAACCTCGCCAACAAATTATGTAACACAGTTTCCTCAGAAACCTGGACAAGCTATTCAAAATATTGTACCTTCTCCGACTCCTAAACCTTTCCAACAATCACAGATCAACGTGCAAACCATCCCACAGGGGCCTTTCCCTCAGCTTCCAAACTATCAAACTCAAGGACGTGTTCCTGTGATATCACAACAACCACAACCCCAACAAACAATATATCAGGTTTCACCTTCTCAGCCTTCCACACAATTTCAGATCAAGCCACAACCCCCTAAACCTCAATATCAGCCACAACCCCCTAAACCTCAATATCAGCCACAGCCCCCTACATTTATACCACAGGTAACTTCTACTCAACCCAATTACCCTGTACCTCAACCTCAGCAACCAACCATTGTACCAATTTCACCTTCAGTAGAAATTCAACCACCTAAACCCCAATATCAGCCACAGCCACCAGCATATGAACAGCCACAACCCCTACCACAATTTCCACAAACCACATCACAAACCCAGTATAGGCCACAACCAACACCAATTTTAGAACCTCAGCAACCCAACTATGAACAAAATCAACCACAACCGCCAAGAGAGTTTGTCACCTCTCAGAAACCCAAAGGGGGTTACCCTGCCCCGGCTCCAAGTTCTGAACCGCAGCAGCCCAGTCCTGGACAGGCATGCGGAGTACGAAGAGAAGTGAGTTCTATTAGTCAACTATATTTGTATATTTTATTGAGTTAGATTAGAATAAATGCAAAGAATTATTGTTTGAAGGCTTAAGTCAAAATATCCTGAATTCCAAATCAAAATACTATGAATTCTGATTCAAAATAACAGTAAGCCTAGATATTTGAACATATTTTTTTAACACATGCAAAATAAAATGTCCACACTTCCCTATCTTTAAGTATATTGTACTAATATGAATACATTTATTTAATTATATCAATAAGTCTTAGTATTTTGTTCAGTTTCTAGCAAACCAAAAGATAGAGCAAATAACTCATTGATATAGTAATATACAATATTCAATCTTGAAGCAAAGTGATTTTTTTTATTGTTTACAAATAAACAAAGCTTATGAGCTTGCAAATATTTTCTATTTCAAATATGCAACAATAGTATTTTTTTAAATATGTCTCATTAAGTAAATTACCTAACATGTTTGTGCTATAAGGGTCTGAGACTTCCTGCTTAAAGAGGACTCAATACTAGGGCTGGGCGATTTAAGGATTTTGACATCCAATTTATTGTCTGCGTTATATCAGTTTTTATAATATAGCATCTTTCATTATACCCCATGAGCTGTGATTAATCAACTAACCTGATGTATCACCCACTGCAAGGCATGTACCATGATGCATCGTGACTGATGATGCATCGTCATTCATGGTATACTGGGGTAGATGATATATTGTGGTAGACGATATACCATTGTAGATTATATATTATGGTAGATGATGTATCACCACATCCAAAATTGTAATAATGTCATATCAATATAAATATTAAACTAGTTTTTTACAATATTTTGATAAATTGCAAAGCCCTTCTCATTACCTCTCATTTTGCCCCTAGCTTGAACCAGAAACGTGCCTAGTTAAAGACCAGAGAACTCTAATGCTTTTAGTTACTACAATACATACATTTATAACTGTAAAATGGGCCTTAAAGTTGAATAAAGTAAAATAAGCTAAAAACCATACTTCTAATAGTAATGTAAAACTTCATATGCATAACAAATCCAGTATTTAAATGTACAGGTGCTGTACAAATGTAGCCATGAAACAAGGAATTGTGTTATAGCAAGCAATGTTAATGCATGTTTATCAATATTTAAAGGTGCAAAAGCAAGGTCAATCTTACCTTGATGCTGGATTTGGTGAGTTCCCTTGGCAAGCAATGGTGTTAAACAACAAAAATCTCAGCGCTCTTTGCAGTGGTGCTATAATAGCAACAAATGCAGTCATCACTCCAGCACATTGTGTGCAAGAGTAAGTATCTGATATTTACTAATCTGTTTATTAAAGTGGTTCTAAATCAACACTTATAGCTACAATTTATGAAATATTTATGTGGTGAAAGTGATACCTTTTGCAATAAATACATACATAAAACAATGCAATTTATTTGCAAAACATAACAATACAATTTGTAATAAAAGGTTTATTTTCCTTGTATATCATTGTAGATTGATATTCAAATATGTAAATTGAAAAACTCAAATTCATATTTAGAGTTAAATGAAAATTATAAAGGCAATTTCTTGTTATTAAAAAAGGAAATCACTCTTAGATTGTCATAACTTGGCATTAGTAGATATTACTCATTTAGGTTCTACATATACTGTGAGGTCTATATTTTACTTCTTAATAAATAAATGTGAAATTTAGTTATATGTTTCCACCATAAGGTTCCAAGAGTAAGAAAATGCTAGTAGAATCTAACCACACTATTAGTTTACCCCCTAAAGCTACGATTAAAGGAGAAAAACTATTTGTTTTAAATACCCATCATTTAGACTAATATACCCTAGCAATTGGAATTGTTCTTGATTACGGTTACACTATCAGTTTTGTTTACAACTTGGGACCTACCCCTTTTTATGCATTTATACAGTCCCTTATTAGGGTTTAGGGGCCCCTACCCTATCATGTAATTAGAACCAGGCAACAACATTGTCACGTTCTTAACAAATCACTACTAACCTGGCAACCCAAAACATGAGGTTGATCCGACTTAATTGTCCTATGTCTATGACCAAACCAATATATTGCTCTGAGCTAGCTAAAGAATTAAGACTGTGATGTCTTGGGTGCAACTCATTAATTCCTCTTAAGTGCTTTTGAAAGAAAAATATTCATGGTCCACAACATAATCCAAAGTCTGGTGCGTTTTACCAATCAACCCACTTTCATGCCCCGTCCAAGCAGGAACCCATGACTCCCTTGACTTGGCACACACTCGTGTACAGGAAGTATGTAGCCACAGGATTATTAATTGAATATTCATTTTTAAGACAAAAACTTCAACATTTATTTAGTAAACATAAAGTACGAGTTTCAAAGTCAGACTTAGTATGCCTAAAGTGTGGCACTACATTAAATACATGACGACACCTATCTAGACCAGAATGGAATGGGCCAGTTTCATAGTCAGACTTAGTACGGCTCAAGTACGGCGCTATACTATTATCAAGACGACACCAACCTAGACCTGAACAGAATGGGCCAGTTTGATAGTCATATTTAGTAGGCCTCAAATGTGAAACTGCACTAAATACTACACTAAATGTGTGCTTTACACTGATACAATGATAAAATATTTGTAGTGTTAATGAATACTTTCATTTCTGGTACACAAATCAGTTTATAGTAAAATATACTTTCTTTTTAATGCTCCTGTTGAACCTAGCAAAGAAGTGATAGGAATACTAGTATGTCTATAAGTGAGTGGATGGATACCTCTTCAATGTATTCATATTTTTATTAGGGAAAAATACATACTTATTTGTTGATTCTTAAAATTGTATTTAGCCTAAAAAAGATAGGTATACCCATGAAAGATAGTCAAGTTTTATACAATTACTTAAGAATCTGTTTATGATAATTTAATATCAGAGCTATTTAGAAAAAACAAACCATTTTTATTAATAAATTAAGAAACTGTTCAAAACATTTTAAAAGATTCAGGTGCACCCTTATATTTAATTTCAAAGAAGGATCCATTATATTTATCTTTTATAGCTTGGTATCAAAGGACTTGCTGGTGAAGGGAGGAGTATGGAAATTGTTCTCGAAGGATCAGTCAAGGGAAATTCAGATGCTGCCTGTTGCTGCCATTGTTCGTCACCCCAAGTTTGATTCAGTATCTTTGTTCCACGACATTGCTGTGTTGATGTTGAGCACACCATTCATCCCTGATCAACACATCGATACTATTTGTTTGCCAACAAGAAACACTTTAACTTACAATTCCTGTGTTGCTACAGGTTGGGACAAACAGGCTGTGCAAGGTGAGAAAACATATTTTTACAAATCTGAAAATGTTTGAATTTATTACTACAAATTGCTTGCATATAAAACTAAATATAATATATGTTTTCAACATTAGTGCGTCAGAAAGTTATAAAAGTAAAAAAAAAAAGATAAAATAGGGAGACTTGTATTGTGTATTCACTCAGTTGAAAAAAAAAACGCCTTATGGAACTTCTATCATTTGCAAGTACCAACTACATCAATTTTGAAATTTAGAGATATTTATTTATTTGTTCTGGGGACAAAAAGAAACTGAATTCAAATGATGTGTACATTAAAAGACCAACATTTCATTGCTGAGGGATTTTTGGAATTAGATATCCAACCCTAATTTTAAGGTTAGTTTACTGAAGAGCGAAAAGAGAAAAAAATGATTTCCTCAAAATTGTCTCTAGCAATTTTGATTAAATTTTATATCTAATCACTGTTTATTATTATAATAAACAAGATGGCAATTCTCATTTTCTCCTAAAAATGAGTTCGAGGTTACGTTACACGAGGGAAATTTTCCAATTTTCATAATTTCTCCTAAACTATTTGAGATACAAAATAACTTATCATTGTAAAGTTGTAGTAATATTAAAGATAAAAATCTTTTATTTGAAAAACCAACACTTTCTGAGATATCAGCATGTATAATTTTACTTATATACAATATATACATACACGAACTTTTTAATTCAGGTCTTTGAAAATGAATTTTATTCTTATGCTCTTTAGTGGACAAAGATGTTTTGAGTTTCTCATTTTCTTTTGTAACAGTGTCCTTTGTCCTAGTGCCATAGAGTAAGTAACAGTGTATATTATTTCATTCATGTGAGTTTTTAGTAAATGTCTATTTTAAGATAAAAGAGAGAGAAAGTCTGTGCGGTGCACCGTACTATTTATTTTTAGCAAATATCTAGATACAAAATTTATCCTCAAGAAAACCAAATAATTAATACAAAGATAACCCGCACCAGTAGACATGCAATGTAAACAAATGCTTCAATATTACTTTGTCTCATTTTTCGACAGCAGAAAGCTAAGGGTCTAAATCTCAACCAAAGTAACTTAAATGGTTTCTCACTTTCCCTCCAAGCAAATTTGGGTACAATTCATTTATATTTTACCCTTTTCACTCATCATCCATTAATTAGTATAAGCATGCAGATAGTCTGGATGGGTAGTAAGACATGGAACATAGAATAAATTGTATGGTTTTTTAATGCTACATTTTAAGTTTAATTTACAAACAAATTTGTGCATTATAATAAGAGTGGATAATTTTTAATGTACCAACATTTGATTACAATGGGAATGGAAATCCATTAATTGAAAAAACCAGAAATCTAGTTCACCTGTTGAACTAATTTTGCCAGTCTCAGTTCTGTAAATAAAAATCTTGTTCTTTCAAATTAATTTTCTATAAAGGAGAAAATCGGTACATATTTAATGGATAAGACTGTCACCAAACATAAAATGTGTGATCAAATATCACTTTAAAATTTTCTTACTAATGCATTAATTTTGAAATTACATAAGAGTTTTTGTATGCTTGTAAAAATTTCCTCTTTTCTATTTTATTATCTGGGTAATATACAGTATTTAGCAAACTGGGTAATATACAGTATTTAGCAAAAGTAAGTATTATGTTACTAATACCACTTCAACACCCGCCTCAGTAGCGTAGTTGGCTAACGCACTAGTCGTGTAGAGCTCGACTGCTGAGGACGGGGAGATCGAGGTTCAAATCTCGGTCGGGTGAACTATGGGTGGTTTTTCCTAAATGGTTTTCCACTCTGCCTCCACGCAAATGCGGGGTTCACTTCCTCTAATTCAACCTTCCCAATTCCTAATCCATTAATGTAATTAGTACTTAAAGCGTATAACCTGAATGGGTAGTAAGACGTGGTGCTAAATAATAAAAATACCACTTCATTGTTAAATCTTTTTTATATCCCAAACACAGTTTAAAATTACTTTATCATCTCACAGCTAAGTTATTATGTTGTCAACCCTGTACCCCAAATTTTCTTTATATTTGAGTGATCATTGGATTAAAGAATAAAAATACTTATATTTATATTTACAAACTCTAATAAATATTTTGAGACAGCTTATTAAAACCATTTAGAACTATAAAGACAGTAAATGCTCCTGAATAAAAGGATTTTATATATCGGCGAAATTTTTCTTTAATGAATGGCCAAAGTGAGATATCATTCCAATACTCGAGATCACAGAACTACATTATTTTGCTATACCTTTGTAGCACTGTTTCTTACTACCTGTTAGGGTTATAAACCTTTCTAATAATCAAACCAATGTGTTAACGATGAGAAAGGTTGAATTTAGAGGAAGTGTACCTGTATTTACATGGACGTAGAGTGGAAATAAACCCTCAGTGCACTTAACCAGGATTCAAACCTCTATAACCTCATCATTAGCAGTGCAATTTAATGTGAAAGTGATGCCTTATACCATGTGGCCAACAAAGCGGTTAATTTTGCTGTTGTGTTCTCTTTTAGAGAGACATAAAGATTATATAATAATTACATATTTTCCCTCCCAAGGAAATGTCCTGGGCAGCAGCTTACACCAGGTCCCGGTCAGTGTGACCCCCCACGATCAATGCCAGGAACAACTCAGATCCACATATTTAGGCAGATATTTCCAGCTACACGACAGCTTCAAGTGTGCATCTACTATTTCCCCTGGAGCAGAAATTTGCCAGGTTGGTGTCAAATAGAATGGTTTGATTAATATTTAGGTGGTGTTGTTTGAGGATTTCATTTAGTATAGTACCAAAAGTTCAATCATGGATTAAACAAAGCCAAACTATCCATATATGAAACAGTTCCTTTAGTGAACAGTGTAAAACTTAAAAAAAGAGCATTTTCTTGTTACCTGGAAAATTATATACATGATTATCGACAATAGGTGTGGTTTTCTGCCTTCCTCACTTAACACTTAACAGAGAGAAAGTAATGGTTGAAATAGATATTTTCTTTATTTTAAAATATTTTTTTATATAATTTCCTTGTTTTTGAAATGTAAACTTGGCTATAGAAAACCATACTAAAACACAATGATGGTTTCAAGCTGTATTACCCTTAAGTTATGTGTTAACCATGGAATAACATGTGTTCTAAAGTATTTATTGAATTGGAAATATAATTGGATTTTAGTATATTTGTTAGAATAGACAAGGTGTCATAAAAACAAATCGATCCAATTGTTTTGTGTGGCTTCTTTTATTTCAACTGCTACTTGTTCTGGTAACATAGTCAAATGCATAGTGCAAAACTGTTTAAGAAAGATTTCTGTTAATTTTGTCAATTTCGTCGACAAGGACATACTCTCTTGATACCCTTATAATTTGTTTGAGAAGATTCTGCTCTTCACATAATCTTTCAAATTAATTTTAATCATCTGAAAACAAAACTTGTGCAGACAAAGAACCAACATTTCTCCTTACCCTTGATTACATTCTTAAACCAGCTCTGCTAAGATATTTGGTGCAATTTAAAATTAATGAATACTATAAAAGAATTCAATTGGATGATTTTAATTTATTTTGGCAAAATATTGACTTTTTACTACTCGGCTTTTTAAGCTACAGAAAAGTAGGACTTTCATATGTTATTTTTAAAGAAATTGAGTGTCATAATAGCAATACGATTTTCAAATATTTATGTTAATATTTATAAATTTTGTAAAATTTGTAAAATAACCAAAGCTACCATAAAATTATAAAAGTCTATCTTTTCAAATACATTTTGGAAAATTCAAGAGAGCCATACCCTAAAAATTTGATAAACTCTTTCAGGTGGGTCCAGGAAGCCCGCTAGCTTGCGAGAATGGGAATGGTCGTTATGAATTGGTCGGTTTGTATAGCTGGGATGTAGGCTGTGGAGTTGCCTCAACGCCCCAACCTGCAGTATTCAGCCAAACTGACGTCAATTGGTGTCAAAGTGTTCTCGCCACGCCAATTGAACAGTTGGCTCGGCAAGAGCAGGAAGAGCTACTCAAGAAACAACAAGAAGCGCAGCAAGCACTTGAGGGTGTTGATACAGACAAGAAGCCAGGTTTTGATCTAGGCTATGGCAAAAAATAATGGGTTTTTTATTGGAGATTAAAAAACAGGGACTTCTTAATGAATAACAGTTAGCAAATATGTTATCAAAAATATATTCAACTAAACCAGAAATGTTTACTTTAATCAAACATATCTTTATTTATGTGGGCCAAATAGTGTAAATTATGTATTTTTTATAACTGTTAGGCTATTTGGCGTTTGAGAAACAAAGCAAATACTGGATAAATATTTTGACAAATGTTTTAAAATCAAATAGCTTGTCTTACTTCAATAATTGTTCTATACCATCATAGTTGTTAAAGTTTTTAATTAATGTATACTTTTATAGTAATAAAGTAATAAATTACAAAAACTTAGTTTTACTAACAATATCACAAATGCTCAATCAACCAATACCCTTGCAAGTAAACAGAGGGTGCAGTCAATTAATTTATATGCAATAAAATGTAACCAATAATCTGACACTTTAGCTCAGTCAGTAGTATGTCTGCCTACTGAACTGAGGATCCCGGGTTTGATTACCGGCACGACCGAAAATTTATCATTGATGAAAATACGAGTTTACCCTTTCACATTGATAAATTAACGGCCAGGAACTGGATGTTGTGCCTGTCCTAGACTTAAGATAGATTATCAGGCATATGAAGCTATGACAAGCCTAGTGAGTACCCGTCATTTGGCCTAAAGTTTAGGCCAAATGACTTTAGACCAAATAAATTTTAGGCCAACTGACTATTGTTGAACTTAACTAAATCAATTTTTGTATTCAAAATACATTTTAGGCCAAATGACTTTAAATAAATGTTCTATGTCTAAGTTTTGTTCGGAAACAATTGCTATGATGTATTGTGATGTTAATAGAGGGCAGCGTGTGTCCTATTTAGTTAACCCTTTCAGACCCGAATTAATTTACACAGTCAAACAATTTTTTTTATATTTCCGGTATATCTTTGCTAAGTGAATTTTTTTAAGATTTTAGAAAAAAAATTATTGAAATTTGACCACCGGTTTTCAAAATATAATGTGTACATAATTGTGTATATTGGGTCTCAACCCATACTGAAATAAATGAGGGTGGTTGATATACAGAATACATGTTTTAGACAGTAATTCACATTTATAGCATTGAAATGGAGTATTAAAACTACTTTTATAATAGAAGGAATTTGTAAAAGCACATATTACATGTTAAATGAGAAATTTTGGAAATAGTAAGGAAATTGACAACCTGTTATTTGACATGAAATGCACGAAAGAAGTTTTTGTCCTTTGATAAACAAAGATGCACACCACACTTTTCACACTTCAACCTGGAACGTCCATTGCATTGGGGGAATTTGCATCGACCTGGTAGTTCTGCACTTGTGTGAAGTGTTCAATTCCATCATATTGAACATCTTCACATGGCCTGATCTCTCCTCGTCTTTTAGTAACTGGTGTCTGTGGGGGTGTAGCAGATGGTTGGCCTCTTTTCCCATCTGTAATTATCCTACCACCTAACACTAGAGCATCAGCCAGTCTCATTCTGAAGTGCCAAAGGTCCATAACCTAGTTCTTTGGAATCCCGAGGGCCTCAGCAGATCTTCTGTACTCCAGCCAAATCTGCACCACAGCAAAATCTACTGCATGCAAAATGGCACATAATGTCCATTTCTTTGATTTTATAAAGGCACAGTAGTAGCTAATTAACTGGTCGAAGAGATCAACACCACCCATAGAATGGTTATAAAGTTTTATAACCTCTGGTCGATTAATTTGTACATAATTTTTCTTCTTCTTATCCCATCGCTCAACTCTGTCAATGCTTCCTTTTCCAACAAAATTTGAAGCCAGAACAACTGTTTTGTTGTCAACCCATTTTACTAGAGTTACATCATCAGTGCTGCAGATTTCCTCTGAATATCCTCTTTCTTTTTTCAAAGCCTCTTTGTCTGGAATAAGAGGAGGATTAGCAAACCGGTTAAACCTAACAGTTCCAGCAGCACAAATGATGTCTTGTTTTAGTGCTTCAAACAACTTGTAGGATGAAAAGAAGTTGTCAAAGAACAGCTTGTATCCCTTTCCTTCACTTATTCTTTGAGCCAGCTGCAGAACTACTGTTGGACCTTGTCCAAATGACTTCAATAAAAGCTCTTTGAACTCAGTTGTTGCTCCCTGGTACAGCAGAAATATGCTAAGCCACTTTTGCCACACAGCATGTACATTTTGATGCCCCAAGGCGTTGGTTTTCTCTGAACAAACTGCTTTACAGAGAGATGCCCTGTAAAGGGGATCATTGCCTCATCAACTGCTAGATATTCTTCTACATGTAGCTCTAGGCAGCGATTGCGCACAGCATCATATATAGGGCGGACTTTAACAAATTTATCTTTATTATCAGGTGGAATCCTCATATTGTCCACAAGATGCAGATTGGTTCCGAGTTGGAAAAACCTATTCCTACTCATAATGTTCAGAAATAGCTCCATTTTCAAAGTTGTGTCCCAGTACATTCTAACTCTTGGAAATTTTAGAGTTCCCATCACCAGATGAAGACCAAACAAAGTTTCAAGTTCTGCTGTGTTAGTTGGCTTGAAACCGTTTGTCCCTGCCTGTATTGTATACATATTTGTCATCTCAGCTATTGCTTCAAAGAGATGTTCTGGAATGTACTTCCTAAAATACATTAGTGAAGTCAGTTTTATTTCTTATTTTGTATCTGGTTGCCACTGATCTGAATTTAATACAGATATAAGACGATGACACCATTTTATATCTTTTTTCTCTGTAAGGAAATATTTTATTTTATTATTTACATTATTTGTTACGATTTCGGGCTCATCAATATTGCTGTCATCATCATTGTTAGGATTGCCCTCGTCACCGTCTAATCTACTAGATGTTGGTTGCACTTCATCTTCGTCAACTTCCCCCCTATTTATCTTGTCAGCACCCAATCTCACTCTTTTGCTATGTGAAGTAGTGGACAATCCACCATCAAAATCACATTCTTCATCTGTTGACAAATCTAAATCTGACACATTACCTGCCATCAATGAATCTAAAATCTGAGATGGATCTATTATTTGACGAGACCGAACTATTCCACATCCTCATAACCGTTTAATCTGGTTATTTTGGGGAGTTGCGCAGACTTGCAATATAATGACTAAATAACTAAAATAGTTTATTAGTTCAAAGAATGATCAAAAGAATACGCTAGAAATTAAATCGTATAAATAGTTCAAAGAATAATACAAAGAATGCTCTGTTAATTAAATCGTTTGATAATCGGTATTATAGATATTTAAGGTGCTCCAGCGTCTATGTGGGTTTTATACAAACAAAACAGTTCTCTTTCACACCATAGCCTTATTATCATCTAAAAAAAAAACCTTGGGTTTAAGGTATTCCAGCGTCTAGTCCAGAAATTTTGTCACGTCCACAAAGAGTGGGTTTATACAGCGTATATTCCAGAATATTTGTCACGTCCACAAAGAGTGGGTTTTAAACACACAAAAAAACTGTTCTCTTTCACACCATGTAATAAAAGTATCCCTTCTCGTCATTGTTTTCGAGATACAAGGCCTTAAATAGGGAAATGAATGGAATAATCAGCTAAAAAAGCGTTATGTTTAAGGTGCTCCATTGTCTAGTCCAGAATTTTTGTCAAGTCCACAAAGAGTGGGTTTTATACAAAAATCAGTTTTCTTTCAATCCATATAACTAAAATTAACCCTTTTCGTCCTTGTTTTCGAGATACAAGGCCTTAAATAGGGAAATGAATGGAATTATAATCTAAAAAAGCGTTATGATTAAGGTGCTCCAGCGTCTAGTCCAGAATTTTTGTCACGTCCACAAAGAGTGGGTTTTATACAAAAATAAGTTCTCTTTCAAACCAATAAACTAAAAGTAACCCTTCTCGTCCTTGTTTCGAGATACAAGGCCTTAAATAAGGAAATGAATGGAATTATCATCTAAAAAAGCATTATGTTTATGGTGCTCCAGCGTCTAGTCCAGAATTTTTGTCACGTCCACAATAAGTGGGTTGTATACATAAAACAGTTCTCTTTCAAACCATATAAATAAAAGTATCCCTTCTCGTCCTTGTTTTCGAGATGTAAGACCTTAAATAAGGAAATGAGTAGTATTCTATTCTAAAATAGCCTTATGTTTAAGGTGCTCCAGCGTCTAGTCCAGAATTTTTGTCACGTCCACAAAGAGTGGGTTCTATACAAAAACTGTTCTCTTTCAAACCAATTAAATAAAAGTAACCCTTCTCGTCCTGGTTTTCGAGATATAAGGCCTTAAATAGGGGGATGAATGGATTTACCTTCTAAATTAGCCTTATGTTTATACTTAATCAGCGCCTGGATTCATATTCTAATCAAAATTGTTAGAGCCAATTTTGAGAATTAATTTTTACTTATTTCACTTTTTACCAATAATTCTTAATTTAGTGTTTAAAAGGACTCACATACAGATGGCATTGTAAAAACCATTTTTTAGGGATAATTATATATGTTATTAAACAAGCACTAGCATTTTGCACAAGCAAATTATTAACTCTTGTCCACGCCCTATGCTAAATAGTATTTATATAACATATTTTTATTCAGGCAGGCTGTTCTTTATCTTGAGTATTTTATTTTTCTATGACTGTAAGACGTTGAGTTGTCATAAACCTCACGCGGCACTTCCTCCCTCCCTTTATTCTATCCTTATCTCACCCCACCTTTCATGATTTATTCTTTCTTGGTCATTTACCATCTGTTATCGAAACTACCGTTCTAGAAATAATTTAAAGCGTTTTTTTATGTTTCCTAATCTCAAACATTTACATTCTTCCAAATTTTTCCCCACATTAACTAATACTTCGCATTTCCTTTGTTAATTTTTTTGTTTGTCTACCAGGTTTTGATTGTCTGACCAATGTGTTTATTCAGCAATAGTGTAATACATTAACGGAATGCTAAATTTAGTCATGTTCTTTCTCAAAAAGTTACACTTATTTTTGTTAATATTCAACTAGTAGGTATTCAATAACAACAAACTGCCAAAACAATTTTTTTA
>CABEEJ010003310.1:0-60644 GCA_901482245.1 Timema douglasi
TCTGATATTAAACTAACAATGACTGAAGGCTAACATAAACATCTGATATTCAACTAACAATGACTGAAGGCTAACAGAAACACCTGTTATTCAACTAACATTGACTGCAGGGTGACAAAAACTCTCGCTATCAATATAAGTTTGACTACAAACATGATGTTCTTGAAAATGTCATTGTCGTAGCTAATTAAACTAATAGGCCAGGAGTAACAATGTGATATATTTGTGATTTACCTAATTGCACTATTCTGGAGAGATAAGCGGGGGTGCACTCACATTGTGGGGAATTAACTCGTGGGTCAGAGTCAAGTACATTATCCGTGTGGCCAAATCGGTCTCTCCAGTTTGTACCGTACAGAAATATGTCCTTCCAACAGATCGCTGGATGATTACAATCTTAAGTATAGCTTATAAATCAGGATTCAAACCATTGACCACACATGTTATTGCCAACAATGCCACTCAGGGAATACCATGGAGTATAGAGACCTCAACCGTATGACAACTTTGTTTTATTCGGTTATGTTTCAACTGATTTATAGTTTATATTCAACTGGCGAGCGATGTGTCGTCTATAGTCGGGACATTGTGGCTTTGATCCTGCGTCGTCATCGCTGCGCGTTAAGATTGCGTCGTGGTTCACAAGATGGCTGCTATGATGTGGACAACCACTTCAATGGACAGTAGCCAAGGAACCGGCCCTTACTTGACTGTCCCTTCCCCCTTGGTTCATGAGTGACACTTTTCTCGTGCTGTCAATCAATACCTTAGCTATATTGTCCCTGCAGTACTGTTCGGTCCACTACCAACGTTGGAACAATAGCCCGTATTTCCCCAATTGGTGTCTTCCTACTGACTCACGTCTCTATCAAGGACGAACAAAGCACTCTTTGTGTATACTGAAGGACCCTTGCGTGTTGAGGGGAGTGCTCGGAATATGAAATTGGTCAGTTTGATGCGTGGACTGTTGTAACGAAACAGCTAACACATTCAGTTAGGTCAAGAACCATCCACAGGTGAGAAGTGAACTATTTTGCTGGGTAAAATATACCTCTGGGCATGGTTTTTCTGAAACTGTTTGAAATTATTTTCTGAGCCGAGCATCTAGTTTACTCATTCTAAATACAAGGAAGTTATTCGTGAACATATAAAACGCAATAGGCCATTCATTCGACCAAATCAAACTATCATCCAACCAAACTCCACAGATAATAGTTGAGGTATAATTAAAGTATCGCTGTCTTGGGTTGAGCTATCTTACAAATCGTACCATTACGATGATGTCCGTATATTATTCACACTGACGACACTTAAATGGGTTTTTTGTTGTTGTGATGGGGGTGTTACAACAATTCCATCTACCCTGACAACGCTTGTAGGTTTGTGATATATGGTTGTAATGTGGTGTTGGCAGTGAAAGCTAGCTGACTACACTTGTATAGTATGGCGTTACAACAGTACCAGATAGCTTAACAACAGGTAATGGTTATTTTGTTTGTCCCAGCAGTGGTTTACAGCAATGACGCAAGAACGCGTGATTATCGCATTGTGCGTCGCATCCTTCCTTTGTTCTACCAGCGTCAAGGCGGGAGATATTGTGTATGAATATGGCGGGCAAGAAAGTTTGAACGTTCGTTCAGTTTCACCGGGGAACTCAGGTAAACTATCTTATATTGGCGTTACTCCTTGTAAGTTGTGACAAAACACAGCTTGTAATAGTGGGAATACATATGTTTTCCACTCAAATACTGATGTATAATAATATTATAATAAGCTACGAGAACTATACAAACGTGTTTGAAATAATCAACCATTTATTTTCACTTGCAAATGTAGCCATATATCGATTGTTCTCTTTCAATAACTTCTTTATAACATTAATTGGAGCTATGAATACGTTATAGATGTAATTAAATCATTGGTGTGTGTTAATATACTGTTTAGTATCTGTTCGAAAAATTATTATTTGTTGAAATATGCCATATATAGTGAGACATTTCAAATCTGTTCATAATATTACGGGGTGTATCAGAATTTTATTCTTCCTTCTAAATGTACGAAGATGCAAAAGATGTAGGCCTATAGTAATAATAATTGATTGGATAAAATATAGTATCGATATTTGCGACCCAACCATATTTATCCGTATCGATTAGTGTATGTAAACTTCGAGATTATTATTGGTCATGAAGATATTTTCACTGGTGGCAGCCTAGAGAATTAAGAAAATATTTTTAAAATAAAAATAGATTCTTATAGTATAAATTATTTACGTAAGCAATTACATAATGAACCTAAATTTCGTTTTAAAAAATAAGATAATTCGTTTGAAAACTTTTAATATAGTTTTATTCCGTGAACTTTAGAACACGTAACAATTATTACCATGAACTTGAAATGAGTATTAGTTCTTTCAAATGGGATTGCTCACAAGTTTCAACAATAAAACTGCTTGGCCAGAATGATTTGTAAAAGATGGATGGTGATCGACAGACTGGTGAATGTATCTTGGAGAGTAGTTGGATGTTGTAGACTATTGCAAAGAAGGAATTATAGAAATAGGCAAAGATGGCGGTATATTAAAGTGTGTTAGCACCAACATTATTTAATGGATGTGAAGCGTGGGTTTGTCAGTAGAAACACAAGAGCAAGGTGAATGCAGTTGGAATAATATATCTAAGAAATGAATGTGTAAAAACTCGTATGGACACAGTAGCGTAGCTAAGGGGGGGAGGGGGGGGAGTCAACCCCGGGCGGTACTTTTGGTCTACTGCAACGAAAATAAAAGGGTTTTTTCTGCCGGGGTAATACAAGACGTTATTATTTACTACTAAAAGAAATAAATGTAAATACATATTGAACACTTAAATCTCCCTATCATACTTAAATTCAAATCCAACATATGAGTTATATTCTTATTTTATCAAAGTGATACGTGAGGGTGTGTCCAATCAAATGATGAAATAGAAAACTTACACGCGAGTGGTTTTTTCGAACTCTGCCAGTTAATGAAAATATTTTGTGCTCGTGTTTGGTGTGCTTCCCTTACAAGGAAGCTCTTTACTGCTTTCGTTACAGATTATTTTCAGACAGAAGTCATTCAAAATTTTAATTCTGTGGTTGGATTCAACATGTGGTGGAAACTTAGTCCTAAAATATTCGACCTTGAATCCAGTGTAAGTCACATTTGGGCTTTCACACAGTGGAAGTAGTTGGAAATTAGAATCCGATGTGGAGCAACGATTGATAAAAAGTAAGAAGTAGTTAAAAACTAAATGAGGAAGTAAAGAGAGATACTTTCAAGATTGTTAGATACCATTATATTCCTAGATAAACAGAATTTGGCATTATGGGGTCATCGAGAAGAAATTCATAATGAGACTGATGCTGAATCTGAATCAACAGTAAATAGAGGATATTTTTTAGAATTAGTTTATTTGTTGGCTAAACACGATCCAGTGCTGCGTAAACATTTTCTAAAAAAAACCAAGCTGGGGAAAATTTTACTAGATCCTATATTTCACCTACTATTAAGAACAAGTTTATTAACATTTTGGGAGAAAAATTAAGAAGCATAGTTATCGAGCAAGTAAAAGAAGCGAAGTACTTTCTTGTGATATTCGACAGCACTCCTGATATTTCTCGTAGGGTTCAAACGATTCAAGTTTTGCTCTACGTTGTGATCGATCGATGGAAATAAAGAGAAGGTATTCGAATCATTGGTTGATTTAATTGAAACAAAGGGTAAAACCACTGAGAATATTTCAAACTTGATTTTGCTAAAGATAAAAAACACACGACAGAATTGATATTCAAAATTGTGGAGGAGAAGCATATGCTAATGCTGCTGTGATTGGTTGACATACCGGCGTTCAGATACGTATCAAGGAACTTATTAGGAAAGCAAAACTTGTTGCATGTACAGATCACACAATAAACTTGGCGGAGGTACATGCATGTATCTTCTATTGCTGTGAATCCAGTTCATTTTTTTTTTGCAACTTTGGAGCGTTGCTTCATGTTTTTTCGTTCCTTGAACCATCGCCGGGATATTCTAACTTTAGTCACTGGTAAAAGTGTCAAACGTGTACTAGAAACTCGTTAGAGTGCAATGGGAGAAGCTGTGAGTGCTGTAAGAATAAAAAAAATCGAAACTTTTAAGTGCTTTAGAACAGTTAGCTGGTGAAGAAGAAAATACAGGTACCAGGTCAGATGCTGGCGTGCTGCTTGGTACGTTACAATCGTTTACCTTCCTGTACTTTCTTGGCCTGTGGGGTTCCGTCCTAGAAATTAACCACAGGACTATAGGATTTAAAAGGATTTTTAACTGAAAATAAGGACCAGCAAGATAACAATGTGATGATCTTGGGATAGTCATGGGGCGTCAACGTCAATGTAGAAAGAAAAATACCGATGGCTTGTGAAGAATCATGAGATGCTGAATTGAGAGAAATGTTTCCTTCGTTGGACAGAGTGATCCAAGAAATTACTCTCAGATTTCAACAGATTCGTGTTCTTGCTGAGAAATATGCCTTCCTCACTCCGTCGAATGTTTATAATGGCAAAACGGGTGTCAACCAAATAACGATTGGGATGACATTAATAAGAAAGAGTTCCTCGTTAGGAGAAAATGACTTCAAAGTTTTTGCTCTTGCCTAACCCGTAAGAGAACGGCGTGGTTATGTGTGTGTGTATGTGTGTGTATGTGTGTGTGTGTGTATTGTTAAAGTAGTATTATTAACACCATTGTTTAGTGTTTAAAGGTGGTGGTTTTTAACCACTGTCTACAAACAAAGGGAATGAAAGGCAGCAGTGTAAAAAAAGCAAGTCAAAATCGGCTCGTTAGTTGTATCGAGTTCATTCTACAAGAGAATGTCATCGAACACAAAAGGAGGATCCACACCATTTTCCCCTATTCTGGGGAAGTGGTCAACCGTCCCATACTTTTTTTTGTTTGGTGAACAACAATGATAACATTTCACTATATTATTATTATTATTATTATTGTAGTACAAGTCGGGTATTTATAATAACTATTAAAAGTGACAGCTGTAGATCACATGACTTGACGTATGAATGCATGTAGTTATTGGGTTCTTATGGACATCGGACTGTAATATAGGATCTTGTTTTAGGTAGCAGCAACACACTCACGAGGTGTATCTGCGCGCTAGAGAACACATGTAAGTCCCAGGCGCAAATCAAACGCAACGATGGTAGCGGCCAGATTGATATCAGAATCGTCACTCGGGTGAGTCTAACCGGTGGTGCACGCCCCTCTACTTGACACTGCTAACGTAAATTATATATATATATATGAATTAGTGCCTAATGGCTTGGAAATGTATAATAGGACAGTGTAAAAACACTGTACAATAATTTAAAGTAAGTGATAGTGAAGGAAGCCAACCTGAAAGGGTAGTTAGGTTAGGCCTAGATAGAAAAACAAACTTCTCTCTTCATTTCTTTTCTTCTCGAACTATTGCACTATATTAAACTTTACACATTGTTGAATTTTCGGAGATGTTCCTTTATCATCAGAAGAGCTACATTGAAAACACACAAACCAACAAAGATAGGCTATAGAACTACATGTTTCTACAATTATTTGAAATATGTAACTGAAAACTTGCAGTGTTGCCAAATTGATGTAACTAAATATGGTTTGAAAAGAAAAGAAAAAATAGCTAGCTTAAAATTAATAACTAAAAATAACTTTAAAAATAACAGGGACTATACTTGAAATAATAAATAAATATGTTTTATTTAAAAGATATAATATGTGAAATACTTTGATTAAAAATTGTGTATAGGCGTTTTTTAAATTTAAGATTTAAACCAGGGGGTAGTCTGTATTTGGATATCCATTGATGTGCAGGTTCCCATTGTCTGAGCTGAGAGTTGTTGCAAATGTCTGTAAGGAATGTTCTAAGTACTCTGGTGGTGTAGCAGGAGTCAAAGTCCTTACTGCGGGTGTTAGCATGGGAAGGAACGGGTTTATCTATATCCTTGTGGTCGGTGTCGAAACGGTGATTGTTCATGCGTATTCTCAGAGGTCCTGTTGTGAGTTCAGCGTATTCAGCCCACAGAACTTACACTGAAGTTGGTATATTAAGTTGGATGTGTTGCAGTCATGATGGCCTTGGATGGGGTATTGCGTCTTAGTGTTCATACTATTGAGGGTCTTGCAGGTGTTGCAGCGTTGTTTCATACACAGGTGTTAACCCTTTTCTGTGTCGATTGAGGTGAACATTTTGTTTGGGTCGGGTAGTTTTGGATGTACAAGAAGGTTGTGAAGATTATATGGTCGTTAGAAGAAAGAGATTCTTGAGTGAGAGCTGAGAAGGTTTTGTATCTGAGTGGAAGGAGTTAGAAATCTGTAGCCATTCTTGAGGATCGTGTTGATTCTCTGCAGTCCTGGATGGTATGCCATCAGAAGTTTGTCTGTGATCTGCCGCATCATTTGAGATGGCTCTGGAGATTTGAGTATCAATGAGAGTTGAAGGGTACCCTCTTTCTTGAAATGCTGGGGAAAACTTATTGCAATACTGAGTGAGGTCAGCACTGTCTGAACATGTGTGTTTGTCCATATTGGCCAGGTTGTAAGGGAGATACTTCTCAGTGTAAGAAGGGTGACTGCGGCGGTAGTGGAGGTATTGTTGGTGGTTTGTAGGTTTTGTGTGAACTGTCGCGCGAATATTATTGTTCTCATTGAAGACATCAACGCCCACAAAGGTGGCATGCTGTAGTGATACATTGTGGGGGAATTTGAAAGTACTGAAATTGTTAAGTTCTTCCAGTAAGTTGTTGAGCATCTCTTTCTCTCTCTCTCAAATGTGAACCGTACAAACCATCAATGTACCGGAGCCATACCAGTGGTTTGGTGAGTCTAGAACGCCGGAAACGTTCTTCCAGTCGTCCCAAGAAGAGATTGACTTAAGAGGGGGCCGTGCGTGCACCCATAGCAGTGCCCTTGATCTGTGTATAAGGTATGTCGAGGAAACGGAAACTGTTCTTTTCCAGAATTATTCTGGCTGATTCAAACAGGAAAGAAGTGGTGGGTGTGAAGCTTTGAGGTCTGAGATTTAGAAAATATTCCATTGCAGCTCGGCCATGAGTATGGTGGATGTTGGTGAGTAGAGCGGTGACGTCAATTGTAACTAAGAAAGATTCCGGGGGTAGTTCCCCAATTTTGTGCAGGCGGTTTAGGAAATGTTTGGTGTCTTGAATGTATACTGGCAGTGCTTTTACCTAGGGTTATAGGTGAGAGTCAACAAAGGCAGATATTCTTTCTGTAGGCAAACCACATCCATAGACAATTAGACGTCCTGGTGTTGGGAGGATTCCTTTGTGAATTTTAGGAAGAAGGTAGAGTACGGGAGTTTGAGGTTCATCAGTGGAAAGAAGCAGTATATACTTAGGTGAATGTTTCTGACGGGGCCCCTCGCGCTGAACATATTCCTTAATTTATTTGTTGTAGTCTGCTGTGAGGTCTTCTTGGAGGAACTTGTAGGTGTACATGTCCGAAAGCTGGGTGATTGGTTCAGCAATGTAGTCCGAGTGGTTAAGAACAACTGTAGTGTATCCTTTATCGGCAGGCAGAATGCTTATATCCTTGTTGGCACGAAGGGATTTTTATCGCTTTTCGTTAATTGAGATTGAGATTCTTGGTTTTTGGCATAGTGTCATGTAAGTGTGGATCAGATATGTTGGATAGAGATTGGGTGATGTATTGCTCGAGAGGATGGTCTATAGGCAGAGGGGGCGGATCCCAGTCCGAAGAAGGCCTAAATCTTGTGAGGGTTGGATTAATTGTTTTATCAGGGTCAGAGAGCTAAGGGGGGATGTTTTTGAAGTGGAATTTGAGTCTGAGGGTGCACGCATTAACTAATGCATCTTGTACCAGAGCGAGGTGGTCAAAATTTGTGTTGGGCGAAAATGACAATCCCTTGGCTAGTGCACTGGTTTCGGTTTTAGAAAGTTTATAGCTGGACAGGTTTGTCAGAGATACAGTTTCAGCTCGTGGTTTGGGCATTGGACCCTTTTCCTCAGCAGGTTCCTCAAGTGAGAGTTCAGATTGGATTGTTGTGCCATTTGGAATAATATAAGGAACTAGGCCAATTTGAGTAGGTGTGAATAAATTTAGTATGGTTTAATATGCTTTCTTAGTTATTCTCTGTGTAAGTGTACGCTGTAATAATACAAATGTGTTCTCAGCCCCCAGCAGGACTGACGTGTAGTGGTGGGCTAATCTATTGTTGCACCAATACCGCTCCACACGTGACCAACACCTGTGGACTCAGGGAGCAGATCAATGTCCCAGGCGTTATACTACAGGAAGGCCAGGTCAGTCTCTAAGACCTCGAGGTCACCGCGATAAAGACAATGAGATGGGAAGGGGTATACCTTATTATAAAATATGCAGTGTGTCATGACCTTGTCAAAAAAGATAGTGTGTGTCTGACCTTGTCAAAGAAGATAGTGTGTGTCTGACCTTGTCAAAGAAGATAGTGTGTGTCATGACCTTGTCCACTTAGTCAAGTTCTTGCATACAGCCCCATGCCGCGCATTAATACCATGGACCTATAATCGCTGGTAGTGTCAAGAGTGGTATGTCTCTTGCTTTATTCTTCGGTGGAGTTAATCAAGTAATGCATACATTGTTTCAGTCTTATTTTGGTGAGTATCCGTGGGACTCAATCATATTGGACCAGTCCAACAACTACATTGCAGGGGGGGCCTTGGTAGGGTCAATTCATGTCCTAACTGCTGCCCACAAAGTGGTGCCTTTTATGAACCAACGATCCGACTTCGACACCAGAGGTCTCTGGTGAGTATCATATACATTAACTGAGGAACATATCACATTCATAAATCTGTGTCTATTCTAAAAAAAAAAAAAGTGGGTAAAATACTAGATTATTCCTAAATGATATTTTTTTAGTACATCGTTGCAACTATTGAATTAAAATATAAGCGGTCCCTTTTAAATACTATTAATTAAACACAACAAACCAATATAATAAAAATACAATGCAAAGGACAACAATAACTATAATCTAATATATAAACAATACGGTGTTTGTTATGAATGCAGAAATGTAGGGAGAGTAACAGCTACCGATAGTCCATAAACACCCATATTATTTTTTAAGTAAAAGTTTTTTTATATTAAGGTGAAATATTTATCACGTACTTGAATGATTCATTATTCACTCACGGGAGCTAATACTGGGATAGCTTGCCATCACAAGGTAAAAAAAGTTATTTTATGAAAATAATAATAATAATAATAATATTTAGCACCGCGTCTTACTACCCGTTCGGGTTACACGCACTTACGCTAATCTGTAATGGTAGGGTGATTGTGAGATGAAATGGAGGACCTACAGTTTAACGTGGAATCCGAACCACAGGTGGAGGCCTGGCATTCCCCCACATTCACAAGATGTCTTGTCAGAGGTGAAGGAAGGGTTCGGGTCAGGCTAAAGAGTAGATTTAACAGCTGGTATGTGAATTTATGTAATCAAACTACATGTACTTCAAATTGGTGGGAAATAAGCTATTTTTTTTATTCTTAGTTAGATTGGTGCACACACAACATAGACTTGACCAGTAAGGGGGAGCTCGGAGTTCAAGTTCTGTTGGGCGTACTGAGGGTAGTTTTACTTAATGATTTTCAACTCTCCCTCCTCACAAATGTGGGTACACTTCCTCTAAATTTGACATTATTTATCAATAATATATTAGCGAATTAGCACATTTCCATACAATCCGAACAAGTAGTAAGTTTGTATTAGTTTTTAAATAAATAACCGAATAATTTCTCCCTCAGGAACAGTTCCACCATCCTCAAGGTCAGACTGGGTGAATGGAACACGCACAAAGCCACGGAGGCCTACAAGTACCAAGAAATTGGGATACTTCGCATTTTGGTTCATCCTAATTATAACAATGATAATCTACATTATGACCTGGCTCTCATCACGCTCATCTCAGCCGCCCCTCTGGGCGTGCAGCCTCATATAAACAGCGTCTGCATAGCTCCGACCGGCACAGACTTCACGGGGAAAAGGTGAGCACTAGCAAGTCTTGAACGATGCATTTTTACTGCGGAACACCTTCATATATATATGTATATATATACTACCCGTTCGAGCTATACGCACTTGCGCTAATGTGTTTAACGTGGGATCCGAACCACGGTGGAGGCCTGGCATTCCCCACACTCAAGAGATGTCTTATCAGAGGTGAAGGAAGGGTTTGGTAATCAGATAAATCTTTGCCGCGACCGAGGATTGAACCCCGGCCGCCAGCACAAGAAGTATGACACCTTAGCCCTAGACCGCCAGGTCACCCAACCCTTGAGAGTTAAAAGGTTGTTCGAATGCTAACATAGTCGGCCCGACCAAACCAGGTGCTACCTACTGACGACCTGACTTTGTACCTGAGTCTATTAGGTTTTCCTCTCTCTAAAAGACACGCATTATACCTCCTATATTATCCAAACACCAAAAACTTGGGATCATGCTAATAACATCGTTAGGGATTAATTACAGAAAGAAATAAATAAAAAGTGGGCCAAGAAATAGCTAATTGAACAGAAAAAATTCGGCCATATTGTGTTATTACATACACACTACTACTCGCGGCCATATTGTGTTACTACATACATACACACTACTACTCGCGGCCATATTGTGTTATTACATACACACTACTACTCGCGGCCATATTGTGTTATTACATACACACTACTACTCGCGGCCGTGTTTGTAGTACAACTTACACGCTGAATCACCCGACAGCTCTACACGATTTGGTCTGACGGTCGTGCGGTTCAATGCGGCACACACAGGACATTTTTTTGTCGGGCGACACACGACCCGATATTGTTAAGACAGAATTTTTTCCGTCCAATTAGCTATTTCTTGGCCCACTTTTTTCTTTCTTTCTGGAATTAATCCCTAACGATGTTATTAGCATGATCCCAACTTTTTGGTGTTTGGATAATATAGGAGGTATGATGCGTGTCTTTTAGAGAGAGGAAAACCCAATAAACTCAGGTACAAAGTCAGGTCGCCTGTAGGTAGCACCTGGTTTGGTCGGGTCAACCAGATCGGATAGTTTGTAAGGCCCTTTACATGTTTAGTTCGAGCCGCCGTTTAATGATCCACCAAAGATAAATATCAACTTGGAATCTAAATATCATATTATGACCGTAATCACAATGACATGCAGGGAGGTCTGTTCACAGAACTACTAGTAAACAACAATTGTCTAGGTTATCTTCTGATACATCACTTTGTGTAGGTGCTGGGTGTCCGGGTGGGGGAAGAACGACTTCGGGCCGCAAGGTCAGTACCAGTTCATACAGAAGCAAGTGGACGTTCAAGTGCTGTCCCCTGGCGACTGTCAGCAGAGACTGCAGGGGACAAGATTGGGCCAGTACTTCAGCTTTGATCAGAACAGCTTCCTGTGTGCCGGCGGGGAGCAGGGTAAAGACGCTTGCACGGTGAGTTCACATTCACATTAAGGTTCGGTGAAGTTCTGTTGATAAGGAGTCGTGCCGACATTATTCGATACAATTATACACTCGTTATGAATTCTAGTCGTGTGTTTGCATTCAGGGCGGGTCGGCCCAACAGACTGGTCTGACATTGTGTAGGGGCAGAACACAGTAACTGTGCTCCAACGCTATTCTCCGAGTCTCGGGTATTGGTAGTAGCACTAGAGCCAGTCAAAATGATTTAAGAGTCTAATACGAGACATGTGATGTATTGGTATCATGGTGTCTACTAAACTTGACCAATGAAATCCCCGACCTTTTCCCTGATCATTTCCTAAAATTCCCGACTAAAAAGTATGTCAATTCCTTCTAACTCGCACCCCCCTCCCCTTTCACCCTAGTTTTTCTATTAATATTTTTTTAAATGATAATAAGTTTTAAAATTCGAATTAAAATTGTTTATTAGGAATTAAAAATATATTACACAGCTACAAACAAACAAAAAATGACATAATTTACTGATTATTGTATTTCAATATTTTGAGTAAATTATCATTTTCTTGGATTTTTATTGCGATTTACCAAATTCCCGGCTTATTCCCGAATGGTAGACACCCTGTGGTATATCACGACAGTGGCAATGTTTGAAACAAATGCCACAGTACCCGACACCCTCTGTTTCAGGGAGACGGAGGAGCCCCGCTGGTCTGCGAGAATGGCGGCCGGTTCTATCTGGCAGGTCTGGTCTCCTGGGGTGTCGGCTGCGCTGATAAGGGAGTCCCGGGAGTGTACGTCAACGTGCTCAACTTCCGCGACTGGATTGTCCAGCAGAGCCAGCCTAGAGTGGGCAACTTGGAAGAGAGTTCACAGAGAATTCACTAGAGCGCACCATATCAACACAATGCCAGCATTTGCCCGATGCCACATCCATAAAGCCCAGAATGCATTTTATAAAGACCTTAGGACATTTTGGCATATATTTATATTTGTTATTAGCAAACAATAATGAATCAGTTATCCATAGTAATTAAAAGGGGTTTGGAATTGGAAGATATTTATTTTTTGAAGAATTTATGTATATTTAATTAGAAAATAAATATAAATGTACCATGTTATCTATATTAATAAAACAAAGAATGTGTATCACGGACATTGAGCGATATCTTTTGCATACAGAGGTCTGAAATTTAAAAATTAGTATCCCCTTGTGAACAAACATGTGTACCTCAAAGACCATATTTAGATTTGATTTTCTTAAATTAATCATGCTGGTCCGGAAGAAATAAAAGTTTTTTTTTTTTTAAGAAAAGCTTTAGCGGGCAAAGCCGGGTACTTGCGTGTATGTTCGGCGACATAGAAATCCAACGGCCAGAAACATTTCAAAACATAGAACTGGAGTCCATGGTACAATGGAGAAGGTTGACTTTCTTATTTAGTAGGAAACAAACTGAAATAATAACCGAGTATTAGCACTACACCATCTTGAAATTAGGTCTAGAGAATAGTCTCTCGCCGTTTGTTATTATTATTATTATTATTAGCACCGCGTCTTACTACCCGTTCGGGTTACACGCACTTACGCTAATGTGTAATGGTAGGGTGATTGCGAGATGAAATGGAGGACCTACAGTTTAACGTGGAATCCGAACCACGGTGGAGGCCTGTCATTCCCCACATTCACAAGATGTCTTGTCAGAGGTGAAGGAAGGGTTTGGTAATCAGATAAATCTGCGCCGGGACCGAGGATTGAACCCCGGCCGCCAGCACAGAAGTCTGACACCTTACCCCCTAGACCGCCAGGTCACCCGCTGTTTGTTGATTCATCATAAAGTCGATGGGCCCGCGACCCTATTGCGAGTGTTTAAGTCGACATTATTTGTCCTAGTAGATTTCCCCGGACAGGCAACCAGAAGGTCCTTAGTTCAGACATGAAGTCCTAATTCCCCAACATTTCTAAATGTTCGAGTAACCACCTCTTTTCAAGATGGATAGAGAGGATGTGGGAATGAAGTTTGTGGACAAGAAACAAACAAAATAAATTGTACTTTTAAAATATTTATACTATACAAAAAAAAATGTACATTAGCCAAACTTCAAATAATTCTTTTATCGTAAAAAAAAAAAATTGTATTTAGATATGGGCTTGTTTTAGTAGAACACAAAAAATAAGTATGTCAGACTTCTAAAAGTTGCGGTACTAAACCAACTTTAATAATTCCACAATACATAGATTGTCCGAGCCGGTGGACAAATTCAAATAATCAAGGCTCCCGATTACCGAGGACAACAATCTGCCCAGGACCTCACCGAAATAACATCTATATTTAGCACTTCCTCGATTGGAGACAACCGGACAAGTTCAACACAAGCAATCGACAAAAGTTACATCTGTAAAATCCAACTCAACAATGGCACGACAACATTTTGTATCATTTCAAATAATTACATATTTTGAGATTTAACTACACATTTGGGAGAATCAAGAAAAATTAACTTACCTACCTTCAATTCAAAATACAAGAACAACATATCCTTGATTTTACCGAACAGACATTTTGTAAAACCAATCTAGTCCTACTTATTTGTGCAAATTTTATTCAGTGATAAATATGTTATGAATAAATTATAGCATAGTCAAACACGATACACTTCATATCGGCCAAAGTTTGTACGATAATGTTGGCCCAACTTAAAACCAACTTAAAAACACTTCACAGTCTTATAATTAATACTGATCCTTCCGCAGAAGCTAAACTTCATAGAATGTGATAGTTGTGAAAATATTATGTACAAAAGAAAAGTATATATTGTACTGGCCTCACAAGATGGCCACCAGCGAGATATTAGTGCTAAGTCATATTAAACTATTCACAGATGATTTTGAGTAACTTTATTTCCTGGTTTGTACGATAGGGATTTGAACTATGGATAAGATATTCGAATATTCAAGAAAATTTGAGGATAACTTGAAAAAATATATCCAAAATTTTGAAAGTGAACGTGTTTTAGAGCTTTAGTTCAACTTATTGGTGGTTCAGCACCAACATAATTATAGAAAATGCAACACATTAATATTTTCATTCTAGCAAAAACTGTTACTTAATATTCCCTCATGTTTAGACTTTTTCCCCCTCGAGATTCAAAGATAAAATTAAGTTTTAGATTCGACTCAACCTTGATTTGAACCAAACTCCATTATTTTTTTCCCTCAGGAAACGTCAAAGTTCACAGCAGCCCTTTCGTGCACAAATGATTGTGTAACTTTTCTCAACATTTGTGTCTGGAAATTACCGGCAAATGTCTGTTGTTTACTCCACACTCTACAAATATAGCCCATGTACCATTTTTAGATTAGAGTTTATATCCGAGGAGAAAATCCAAATTAAAGACGAACATTAGGGTAAACCCCTCTCGGTGGTTACATAGTCTAACATGTCATTCTTTCAACAGATTGGTTGGGTGTGTACTCGAGATGGTTTTTTTCCCCCCAAGATTCCCACACAAATGCAAGTACACTTCTTCTAAATAAAGCCTTCCTCATCCCTAATACATTAGCTTGATTGACAAAGCAAACAGGTGTACAAGCCAAATGAATAGTGAGACAGTGACAAAAAAAAATGTGCTGCCAAATCGATGACACACTCGCTCGAAACTGTTATGTGAGAAATCTACCTCGATGCCTGACAAAAGTATTTAAAGCACAAGGGGGTGGATCACAGCTAAAAATTATAAACACATTGCTGGCAACTCTCATACAGTACCAACCAAAACATTGTGCGGAGAACTACTCTATAACAGTGGCGACACTAGCGGAAATAGGCGAGTGTGTGTGGACTTTTAAGTTGGTAATTTTTCCGTCACACAATTATGAGGAGCCTTATATAAATATAATTCGGAAAAAAGCAAAAATGAGCCTATTAGAGAAACAAGGTCGTTATATTCACTTTATTTTCTCTGCTAGCCATCATATGAACTAGTTAGACACGGGGAGAAAGGGGGGCGGGGGGTCCCAAAAAATAAAACTATATGATTTACATTTAATACATATAGTTGAGGCATTTTGCTAAAGAGAGCCAGCCAGAAGCCGGAAACAGTTCGTGTTGGTAACGAGTTGAAACATTACATCTTGACACGAGTACATCCCACGACCTTTGGCTGATGCCAGATCAATGAACTGTCCAGGACTCACCCCGTGCTCAAGGCCATCATTCAAAAGTTTTGGGCAGTGTCTGTGACGGACGTGTGGTATTCCTCGGCTCCTAGATTTATCAACGAACCTCGGCCACCAATGACACGAGAACATCTTTTCGCTGTCATTCTTACAAGAATTTTAGTGTGTTGGCAAATATGCTTGGATGTGGAAATTAATTTTGGTCACTATTAGATACGTATTTAAATTATGTGGCAAAGCATTGACACGCTAAGCCAATGGTCCCGGGTTTAGTTCCGATGTGCAAGTGTAACTTTTAAAACTATATTTAATTCAAATGAAAAATGTTCCATTACAATGTCCACCTGCATTTATTAATAATTCCAGAACTGTTTTATAAACAACAGAAGACCAGTAATGTATTTTCAATTTTTTGATCCTGTTAAACTAAAATAAAATGTTTTTATGGATTTGTGAGATCATTATGGTAGTTGTAGGTTGAACCGCGTGTTTAGCATATCGGATTGGAGAAAGAGGACCCATTTAGGTTGCAAGGTCATGTTCTGTTCTCATCCAGCAGTCTTGAACACACAAATAAATAGATAAGTTGCCATGTCTTAGAAAACAATTCCCCTAAGGATAATACGCTCTCAACTTTAAAACCAAAAAACCCCTAAAACAAATTGTGACGGTCCTTGAGCCCATGGGAACCTTTTGGTTCAAATCCATTAAATAATAGGGGGGTTGTGAAGTACTTTTGTTTTAGTTCAAAGTGAAGAAATCTTCTCTAAGCCAAATCAAAGTTGATTTTTTTGTTTGTTTTTTTACATATTGCATAACTTTAGATATTAGATACAATTTACAAAATGGTTACCAATAAAACATGTTTACCATATTTTGTTCCAAGTTGGTAACTTAAATTATTTTCAAAACGTGTGCCGATAATTTAATAAATCTAGAGTTTTGTGCAATTTTAGATCGGGGATGTCAAACATTGACATTGTGCAGCCCACAAACCAACATAAACGTCGTAGAAATACAACATTCAAGAATTTGACATGAATAATTGAGAAAATAAGCCAAATTTGTACCTTTTTTTTTTGTCCAAAAGGGATACATTACCAAAAGTGATTGAATTTGAGCACCAAATATGTACAATGTTTGTGAGCACATACAAATATTATCATCTTTCTCGTGTGAAAAGGTACAAGAGAAAAAAAAGGTCTCTGCCTTTGCCAACATTTAGGAAAGTGACTTCAGCACAAGTTTAATGACCGACAAGCCCACCATTGCTGCAAATAAAAGGTTTTAAATTTCTGGTACAAAGTATTTAAGGTATTACTTATTGTTTTTACGTAAAAAAAAACCACTTCACGGCAGCAACTTACAATAAAACGGTATCGACCGAGCATGTGGCCAACTTCTGCAGATAGAGGGTGTCACGTGGTCAGCGCAACAAACTCCCCCTAGCCGTTAGTCTCGGTTATCTAGACCAAAGCTCTTCATTTGTCCTCCCGAGGTTGAGTTGACCTCGTTCCTGATACAACGCTTCACAGAGGCGGGGAGTGCACCTCTGGATCTGTGGTCAGGAACCCTGACCACTAAACTACAGCCTTCCCGGTATTTTTAGCGTTCCTTGCGGCCGATCAAACGAGTCGACAAACCTCTTTTAGATAATGCGAACATTAATTTGTGATTTACATAACAGCACAAAAACACAAAAAGTGTTTTTAACTTTACATATTTTTATAGCTCGATTACAACCCTAGTAACTAAATAAACATTTAAAATAACCCCCACACCCCATTCTTAAAAAGAATTAAAAATGCTATTTTTATCTAGGGGAAATGTATTTTTTAGACGGTAACTCTTATTTTTTCAAGTTCCTTTTTATAAAAAAACAAATCAGTAGGTACAGTGCTGTACAAAAAAACATCAACCCTGCAATTGTAATTTACTAGAAATATTAAAACAATTATAAAATGTCACTTTCACAAGATAAAAACATTAGTTCATCATTTTGAAACAGTTCTCTGTTCAGAAGTTCTACTTGCTATCACATTATTTTTGTTTAATAAATTACACCTATATGTAGTGTGCATATGCACACACATACACACACACACACACACATTTTAAAATAATTATTGAAACTATAAAGCAGAGGGTCGGCATCCGTGGTTGGGGCAGCGATCACCCTTTACTTTCCCCATTCAACTTTTAAATAATTTTTTTTATGTCTTGTATGTATTTCTTACAGTGAATATTTCTTTCAATATCAATGTCCCTGCCTTTATATAAAATTAATAAAACAAATAAAATGTACACTCTGTTTACCCTGAAAGATGGCAGTCGTACTTTGACTGATCACACTATGGCCCTATCTTATAAGCTGTACCATATAGTTTTCTTACTCCGACCACTGCTCCAAAGCAACTAATGATCCGTAACCAGACAAGACTGGTCAAATAGGAGAAGCAGACTTGACAATCAATCAACATAATATCATTAAACGTATAGTCCAGCCTTAGTGACAGCTATGGATATCTCTAGAGTTGACAGAACTAGCGTTATCTATTTAGTTCTATAATTAGGGATGGCTCCCTCAAATTATTAAGGGTATTCAAGAAAATTTAGAATTCGAGACTCGGGTCTTTAAGAATATATTTTTTTAAATCAATTTTTTAAGTGTAATTTGGTTTAAGAGCTCTACTACTGCTTAGTGGTGGTTGAGAACCAATTATAATTATAGGATGAACTTAACAACCAGACCCCAGACCAGTAATATAACACTTTAACTGAATGTATGAATGGATTATAAGAAGGAATGTTAACATTCAGTTACTCTTTATATTTATATTTCCTCTTACGTTCATAATTTCCCCCCCCCCCAAGATTTGGATTCAGGATTGTTAAAATAGTGTATTCAACCCAACTCAATGTACGAGGGAAGACCCAAAAATAGCCGGACCTTTGCTCTAAGAAATGAATTTATTAAGTTTTTTACAAAAAATTCTCCAGTCTCCTTCAAAGTACTTTCCATTAGATGCGATGCACTTGTCCAATCTTTTTCCCCGCTGTTTGAAGCACCTCGGGAACTCTTCAACTTTGATATCGTCCAGTGCCCTCTGCGAAGCTGTTTTTACAGCCTCCACATCATTAAAGCGCTTCCCTTTAAAGAATTTTTTCATTCTCGGGAACAGAAAAAAGTCGCACAGGGCAAATACGGAGGGTGGGGAACGATAGCCCACCCCTGAGAGCCCAGATAGCGGCTCACAGACAAGGCCGTGTGTGCGGGGGTGTTGTCATGGTGAAGGAACCAGTCATCTGACCACCAGACTTCCGGGTGTTTCCTCCACACATCTTCCCTAAAACATCTTTAAACTTCCAAATAAAAGTGCTGATTAACAGTCTGACCAGGGGGAACAAATTCCCGGTGCACAATTCCACGAACATCGAAAAAAAAACAATGATCATCGTCTTAACATTCGACCTCACTTATCTTACTCTTTTTGGTCGAGGGGAGTTGGGGATCTTCCACTGGCTAGACCCTTGCTTGGTTTCGGAGTCATATCCGTAACACCAATTATCATCACCTGTAATGACCTTGGTCAAAAAGTTTGGGTCACTTTCAATCTGATTTTTCAAGCCCTGACTCGAATTCACACGAATGGTTTTTTGATCTTGTGTGAGCAGGTGAGGAACAAACTTAGTGGCAACTCGTCTCATCTGCAAATCCTCGGTCAAACCCTCTGGCACGAGCTCCAACTCACTCCTGTCTGTCCTGAAATTTCGTCTATCGTGAAACAACAATATTGTAGATTTTTTGGAGGATTTTTTCAATGTTTTCGTTGTTTCGAGATAATGAAAGGCGCCCAGAATGAGCATGATCTTCAACACGCATCTCGGCATGCTTAAAGTGCCCAAACCACTCAAAAACTTGTGTGTGTCTCATAGCATCCTTCTTGAAAGCCTGTTGAAGCATTTGCTAAGCTTTCGTTGCTGATTTTTCAAGCAGGAAGCGACATTTCAAACACTCTCTTTGTTCCTTTAAATCTGCCATAACGATTTCGCAGGCAGCAAACGAGAACAGTTGAGAAAAACAACCCTCTAATCAAACGTAACTTTCTACGCAGACGCCGCTTGTGCAACTGATTTGGAAGGGTCTCTAGTAGACCCACCTAGCGGGAGAACTCTCTACTACTCCTAGGAACGGCCACACGCTTTCAATCCGGTTTCTTTTGGGTACCCCCTCGTATTATGTAACAACCACAGACTGCAAAAATAGGCGATTAATCAAACAGCCGGCACCCGGTGTTGTATGATACGGGTGTTCAAAGCACACTTTTTCAATTTGAAGTGAAGTTGAATCGAATAATATGAAATACTCCTGAGGCTGTTTACAAGATAAAATATAACTTACATATGGATATAGCTTCAGGTATTATATATTATTTACAAAATATTTAGTTGCAAAGATAACATATTTCATCCTAGGCTGATAGATTAAGTTTTCACAACACACAATTTTAATATTTTGGATTATTGTTGTGTGAACAATTATTTGTGATTGACATAAAAACACAAAATGACTAGAACTGAACATGAATGTGTATATGAACTTTAAATATTTTTATTGGCAAAGCTTCGAATATGGAATTTTACTTGAAAATCAAAGTTGCAAATATTCAAGTAAAGTCAAAGTCTTTGTATTATACTTTCCGCCTTTAGCTTGAATATGAGGGGCTGATTACCAAGTCTACTTGAATATGAGGGGGTGATTCCCAAGTCTACTTGAATATGAGGGGCTGATTACCAAGTCTACTTGAATATGAGGGGGTGATTCCCAAGTCTACTTGAATATGAGGGGATGATTCCCAAGTCTACTTGAATATGAGGGGATGATTCCCAAGTCTACTAGAATATGAGGGGATGATTCCCAAGTCTACTAGAATATGAGGGGATGATTCCCAAGTCTACTAGAATATGAGGGGGTGATTCCCAAGTCTACTTGAATATGAGGGGATGATTCCCAAGTCTACTTGAATATGAGGGGATGATTCCCAAGTCTACTAGAATATGAGGGGATGATTCCCAAGTCTACTAGAATATGAGGAGATGATTCCCAAGTCTACTTGAATATGAGAGGGTGATTCCCAAGTCTACTTGGATATGAGGGGATGATTCCCAAGTCTACTTGAATATGAGGGGATGATTCTCAAGTCTACTTGAATATGAGGGGATGATTCCCAAGTCTACTTGAATATGAGAGGGTGATTCCCAAGTCTACTTGAATATTAGGGGATGATTCCCAAGTCTACTTGAATATGAGGGGATGATTCTCAAGTCTACTTGAATATGAGGGGCTGATTCCCAAGTCTACTTTATGAGGGGATGATTCCCAAGTCTACTTGAAGTGAGACCAGATCTAGTTACAGCACATTAACATATTTCCTCTCTAGATCACATGATACCACTTCCTGACCCAACTTTCCCGAGTCGCACCACTCTAGTGACTTACTCGTCCAAGAAACAATGGCACCATGAACCCAAGTATTGCGTAGCTGGTAATGTTACTAACCCCCCAAAATAGGGCTGGGCCGATGCTGATTGCCGATCATCTGGTTCCTTTAAGCATCAAGAGGCCTTACATTGATCTTTAGAAGTGTTCAAGACCGAAGGTAGGTAGTTGTGATGAGCCAGTTTGGAGCCGAGTAGTGGACAACATGGTCCTTTGTTCTGTCGCGTGACACCCGGTAAGGACTCAAACATGTCCAAGTGAGCTTATATTGCTAGAGGGTACATCTCAAGGTCAACACCTTGCGTGTCAAAGAATGAGAGGGTAAATTTAAGGGATGACAGCCCCAAAAATAATTTAACAATTCATGAACACTGGACTGCTTAGTTATTTAATACCTTTAATTACTATAATGAATGATTGAATGAAACCTAGGTCGGGGGATTGGGCCGTGACGATCAATTTTCTTTAAGAGACATCCACTATCTCCTTGTCCATTGGCAGCAGTGTAAAGTGTGAACTGTGTTCTTCTTTTCATTGTAAAGCCATATTGTGTTTGTCCCCCTTTTATATGTTTCTATCCTCCTTTCCTGTACCTTCTTCCAAATATAATACAATTACCTCATAGAGCGAAAAGAGGTTTTCCTTATAGAGTCATTTAATTACTATAAAAAATTGTCATTTTTTGGACCGTGTCTTACTACTCGATTGAGTTACGCGCTTATGCGCTAATTACACTAATGGTTTTAGGGATTATGAAGGTTATATATAGAGGAAGTGTACCAACATTTGTGCGTAGAGATAGTGGAAAACAATTTTGTAAAAAAACAACTCAATACAACTGACCAAGACTTGAACCCCCACCATCGGCAGTCTAGTATATGGTGAAAGTAGTGCCTTAGACAATGTGACCACCAATTTTTATGTGTATCAGTACTTTCATTATAAATTTAATGAACAAAAAAAATTGTTTGTTTTCAAACATTTATGTGTGTCATTTTTGCACAGACCGTTCGTCATATTGTAAATAAAATAAACCAAATGACCGGCATCAGCTTGATCGGCACAAGGGCTGGTCGGCCCAGCGCCGCTAATAATAATAATATTATAAATAAAACAAGATTCACTTTAGATTAGGTTCCATTTCAATCTAAACTTGAAAACTCCCTTGTAATAACATTCTGTTTGGTGTAACCAATAGGAGGACCACTAGACGAGATTTCATCGTTGAGATTTGAAAGGGAAAAAAAAACAAGGAAAAAGATTCAGTGTTGCTTTAAATCAACGTGAAGAGGTCGAGTGTCGACTTCAGTAACAGTCGATGGCAACGCAGCGGCCACTCACTTCTTGTTTGCGTCTGAAGAGGAAGCAATCTGGGCCGCGAGGTCAGCAAACTTGGCCGTGTAGTCGACGCTGTTCTCACTCATCAGACATTGCAGCTGGGCCTCGACCTGCGAGACAGCAGACTGACTCAGTTGAGGATAATGCTAATCTCATCTTAAAACTGTACGCTTTGAACTAAAGTTGCTTTACATACAACTATTCCAGTTTGTTAAATGGTAAGACTGGATATTAATTATATCTTTTTTTTAATCATTGTTAAAAGTGTTAGCATAATTTAAGTAATCTAAAATAAAATCAATTTTTTGTCAACCTGAATGTCTAAAGAAAGTTAATATTCCAGACGGAAGGTGTGGAGGACTGACAACACTTACGTCAGAAGAAAGTCTTGTATCTTCAGCACTAGGAGCACTGGTGACGAGCGTCGAGGGCTTCATAGGAGACTCCAAGTGACCCAAGAAACTGCTCAAGGAGAAGTCGGCCACCTGGAATATTAAGAGCTAGCTTACACGACTCGCGAGACAGTGGGAAGAAAGACGCCGTGTGGTGGTGTTTGGGTGTTCATTGTATTTACAACACTCTCACGTTTGTTTAAGGAGGTAAAGAACAAATATCGGAGCTTACCAAGGTAACAACTCAAACAATCAAGAGAAAAGGATATTCAGATTTACTCGAGAAAATCTTTGGTTATCTTCTTGATATATTTTTTAGCAGCATGTGTAATTACTCATTATTTACTAATTACACTAATGGGTTAAGGATGAGGAAGGTTGAATTGAGAGGATGTGTATCTGCATTTATGTGGAGAGAGAGAGAGAGAGAGAGAGGGGGGGGGGGAAACTATTTAGTAAAAACCACCTTGGTACACTCGACCGGGATCGAGCCATGACCTCCTCGTCCTCGGCAGTCTAGTCCATCGCGAGAGTAGCGTGTTAGACCGTGCGGCCGAATATTGAATCGAGGTGAGTCAAGTTTGGGTTTAATAAATATAATTTAAAACTTATCTATGTAAACAAAAAACCAGTAAGAATTAAACAAAAATAATATTGAAAAAAAAAACAATAAAATAAATTAAAACTTAATTATAACTAACAATATTTTTTTTTGCATTGAAAATTGCAATATTTTCACAATGAAATGAAAAACACAGGAATTATTATAAACTATTTAAATTGATTGTATAGTTTTTAAATATGCTTGTGATATTAACTGTAAATATTTTTTTTAAATTTAATATAGGTGCAGTTTAAAAAAATATATAAATATTCGTGAAAACAGATTTTGGCGCACAGATTTAGCGATTGTTTCACCTGTAGCACAGATGTTCACTTGGCGCTGGCCTCCTACCAGAGAAAGAAGATGAAATAGCTTTAATTTTTAAGATAAATATGGTAGAATTTTGCAGCAAAATGTGTTTTTTATACCATCATCATCAACTGTTTCCAACTTGTGGCCGGATCTGTTTAGTAAAATGTCTCCATCTCCTTCTGTCCTTCCACCATTCTTCCTCCTGCACTCTCTTCCACTCTCCTCCTCTCACTTGCACACTTGCTGCTCTCTGTTACTCTCATCTACTCCTTGCCGTCTCTTCCTTACATACTTCATGTCGATTAATCTTCTTGGAATCCTCTCCCCTTCCATCCTCACTACGTGTCCATACCATCTCATCCTTGCTTCCTCCACTATCTCATGTACTCCGACTCTAAACCTTACATCTTCATTCCTAATCCTATCTCTCCTGGCGACAACTAGCAGGCTCTTCATGGCCTCCACTTTCCTTGTCTCTCTTTGATCCGTAGTCCAAGTTTCCGTTACACCTTGTTTATCTCTTGTCTACAACAACCAGTTTGTTCAGTTGCCGACCTATCGTCTTTGTTGGGTGGGCTCTTACCCCTCCCCCTCACACCCAACTGTGCGCACCACAAACATACAGAGCTTATCAAAGCTCGGCTCAAAGATTCCCGTTCAAGGACTCGCAAGTAAACAAATAATATTGGAAGCCATCGGAAAGAGTTTGAGTACATGAGACAATAGAGAGGTTGGAGCATTGGCACACTAAGTCAAAGGTCCCACGTTCGAGTCCTGTGGCCTCAGGAATATTTTTTCAATTTAAATAATATATTTAGATGCAGCTATAACCATACTTAACAAGTATAATAACTTGACTCCATTAGTTAAGAAATGCTCCATTACTACACAACGTTGGCGGTAACGAAGAGAAGAGAATGATCCAAACAGGCATACCAGCTCACGCACACAGATGTAGCGACTTACCTCAGAGTTTAGCCATTGGCTGTCTTCCTTGAACATCCGTGAAGGACTACTAGGGGGGGTGGAGTTAACAAGCTCTCCCGCCGTCGGTAGGAAACCTTCTGGAACCGAACGAAACAACATCGATATTTCCTTCCGATTGCACAGGCAACAGCTTGGTTTGTGGTCGAGTTTCTAAAGATGCGTTTAGTTTTCACCGAGGGTACGCCATGTCCGCTCTTTAAATTCAAAGATAACTCAAATCAAATTTTGAATGTTTCCTGTTTGACGCTTGGACAAATATCAAATTGTGTTTATTTACGTAACTTTATCCAGGACGATCAATTTGAAAAGGTTTTATTGCATAATTTTTAATTTTTAAACTGATAAAGTAAGTTATTAGCACAACTTTCAATTAATCTACTTCATATTTTCCCATTTTATTATCAAAGTTCGGTTGAATCTCCAATTTACCTTTGAATCCGAATCTTGGAAAAAATTATGAACATAAGAGGAAATATAATATAAGATACAAATAGTAACTAAATGTTTGGGGCCTGGTTGTTGGGTTCATTCTATATTTATAATTGGTTTTGAACCACCAATGAGTAGTATTAATATTTCTAAACAAATTTCACTCGAAAAAATTTTTATATAAGAATTTTATATTTTCTCAAATATCGAATCTCTAATATCGTTAAGGATTCGAGGGTCCATTTCTAATTAAAATTAATTTGTAATGTAGGTTATATAAGAGTTCACAATGAACATAAATTATTTTAGCAGACAATATTTTTATTAACAAAGCTTCACACGCCCCTAGTTTTAAAGACTTTCTGGTTCACTCTGTTGGTCACCCCTGTTACTATAGCGCGAGAATAATTTGGTGCATTTGTTTACCAACCCCTCCGTCTACATATTCTTCATCGGTAGAGTCCAAAAGAGGATCACCACCACACAAAAAAGAGTGGGAAACCATTTAAGAAAATCATCCTTAGTTTACCTGACCAGGATACAAACCATAATATTCCAGCCATTGGCAATACAGTCAGACACAAAAGTGACACATTAGCCCCCCCCCCNGGTGTGTACCAAGAATGATGGGTTATTTATTTATTTTGTTAGCACTGTGTCTTGCCTGTTCCGGTTATACACACTAATTATGTTAACATGTTAGAGATGAGGAAGGCTGAGTTTAGAGGAAGTGTACCTGCATTTGTGTGGAGGGAGGTGAAAAAAAACACCCTCAGTACATGTGACCGGGATTTGAAATCCAATCACACCATCAACGGTAGTTTAGTTTATTGCGAGTGTGACGCCTTAGACGACACGGGTAAGAATAGTATAAATCCATCAGTCACTTCTGAAAGATTTCTCACCAAAGGTCTGGCCCCCGGTGTGGGGGGGATCTAGTAGGCTGGTGGAGGGGGTCACCAAGGATATGTGATCCCCTTCCTCCACTGGGAGATTCAGTAGGTGAGATATGCTGGGAGGGGACGCAGGCTGGAGCAGTTCTTCTGGAACACAACAAACAACCACCTCAACATTGACGACTAAACAAGCTTCATGCTAGCCTCAGAGAGCGGAGGCGTGCCTCATACTAGCCTCAGAGAGGGGAGGCGTGCCTCATACTAGCCTCAGAAAGTGGAGACGTGCCTCATACTAGCCTCAGAGAGCGGAAGCATGCCTCATACTAGCCTCAGAGAGTGGAGACGTGCTTCATGCTAGCCTCAGAGAGTGGAGACGTGCCTCATGCTAGCCTCAGAGAGCGGAGGCGTGCCTCATGCTAGCCTCAGAGAGCGGAGGCGTGCCTCATACTAGCCTCAGAGAGCGGAGGCATGCCTCATGCTAGCCTCAGAGCATAGATGTGCTTCATACTAGCCTCATAGAGTGAAGGCGTGCCTCAGAGAGCATAGACATGCTTTATACTAGTCTCAGAGAGCGGAAGCATGCCTCATACTAGCCTCAGAGAGTGGAGACGTGCTTACATGCTAGCCTCAGAGAGTGGAGACGTGCTTCATGCTAGCCTCAGAGAGTGGAGACGTGCTTCATACTAGCCTCAGAGTGAAGGCGTGCTTCATACTAGCCTCAGAGAGGGGAGACGTGCCTCATACTAGCCTCAGAGAGTGAAGGCATGCCTCACAAGATTCAACCTCTAATAATGTCTATATTGGTACAATCTCACCTTTCGCCAAGTCTGCCCCTGCTGGTGATGTGTCCGATAGGAGTGGGCTGGTATTGGGTGGAGGGGTGGTGACTACTGGTAGTGCTGGTAGGATGTGTCGCGACTTGACCGGGGGTCGTGGCATCACCCTGCAACACATTTACCTCTCTAGAGAAATTCTCAAACCATCAGGGAGGGGGGATGTGAGAATCTTCACGATGTCAAAGGTCAACTCTACTTCACTTCATATCAAGGACAATATCGCGATACGTGACATGTTTCAACAGGAGTGGAAAGAGGAGTCTTAGAGAGAGCTGGGTCGATACACTATTATATCAAACAGAATCTTGGAAAACATTATGAACATAAGAGGAAATATAAACTATACTACAATTATAGAAAATACAAATAGTAGATAAATGTTAACATTCTTTATTATAAGTCATTCATTATAACAGTAATATACTAGCCCCATGGCTTCTTTGGTGCTGACTGACAGCTGACTTCTGACGGTCAACATTTAGGTATATACCTAAATTTTGACCGTCAGAAGTGACAATTGCTAAACACATGTTTTTGTATAAATCATATGGTTCGGCGTAAGGATACATAATTTGGTCTGATAACTTTTCAAAAGCTTTTAGCTGTCAGTCAGCACCAAAAATGCCATGGGGCTACTTACTGTACAATCAGTTAAGTGTTATATTACTGGTCTGGGGTCTGGTTATCGAGTTTAACGTATATAATTGGTTCTTAACCACCAAATAAGCAGTATTAGAACTGTAAAACATATTTCACTTTAAAAAAACTCCCCATTTTCTTGGCTATCCTCAAGGATCCAACGCTAGTTGTAATGAGAGTGAAGATGACATGAGTTGTGTTGAGGCAGAGAACAGGTGATAATAACTGGACCGAGGTAGTGCCCTCTCACCGCTATTTGTAAACGTAAGTGGCAGGAAAACTCGGGGAGGAAAGAACGCAAGACATGTTTTCTGATGACTTTATGGTATAGAGGAACAAGTACAGGAAAAGGAATGGAATCGGCAAGTGAAGGAATGTGGATTGAGATTCAGTACAGCAAAGTGTGAAGGGATGGTAATGACAAAAGGAAGAGGCCTAGTATCGTATTGACCCAAAAATAAGCCCCCCCGTACATAGGCCACACCCTAAAATTACTATCATTTTGAATGGAGGGGAAAAAAAATATGTAAGAAAATGAATTCTCTAGCTTTCCTAATGTTCATATTATTTGCATGTCATATACCTTACATTGTTTTACTGTAGCCTGAACAAGTTTTAATCATCGCTGAGAAATAATTTCGGGCCCTAAAAATGCAACGTTCATGTCCATGAGAATATATTTTAAACTTCTTACTACAGAAAAGGTGACCTGGCGGTCTAGAGGTAAGGTGTCAGACTTATGTGCTGGCGGCCGGGGTTCAATCCCAGGTCCCGGCAAAGATTTATCTGATTACCAAACCCTTCCTTCACCTCTGACAAGACATCTTGTGAATGTGGGGAATGCCAGGCCTCCACCGTGGTTCGGATTCCACGTTAAACTGTAGGTCCTTCATTTCATCTCACAATCACCCTACCATTACACATTAGCGTAAGTGCGTACAACCCGAACGGGTAGTAAGATGCGGTGATAATAATAATATGTTCATGATTTTCCCCAATATTCAGATTCAGATTCAAAGGTAAATTGTAGATTCGAAATCGTAAAATAGGAGAGTCGACCCAACGATATTTAAATGACTCTCTTAACGCAAGCTTCAGGCACTCAATGGATTATTTAAGAATTAAAAGTACTGTAGGGTTATGTGACAAAGACCTAAACCTTATCTTCAACTTTGACTTTGTTTTGTATGTTTAAAGCTTGAATTCACAACAAACTTCGTTAAAAACAGGGGGTGACGAGCTTACCCCGAGGGAAAGACGACGCCGGAAGAATGGCTGGCCGTGACGAGACCGGTGGCTCCTCCAATAGGCATGAACTCGCCTGTCTGAGGGATGACCTTAAGAGTGACCATGGCATGGCCATTGGGAGCCTTGGGTAGTAGCGGCAGCTGGCGTTGAACCACCACATTCTTAGGGCGCACAGCACGACCGCGGCGATTGCAGAACCGTGGTCGGAATTTCTAGGAAAATAATTAAATTAAATACATTAAAGGAGATTACAGACAGCCTGTTGTGCACTAGTTTTGTCCAAGATGAATAATTCACCTCAATTTGTGCCCTAGTGTCGCCCTAGATGAGTAATTCACGTCGAGTTGTGCGCTATTGTCGTCCTAAATGAGTAATTCACGTCGAGTCGTTCGCCAGTGTCGTCCTAGATGAGCAAATCACGTCGAGTCGTTCGCCAGTGTCGTCCTAGATGAGCAAACCAAGTCGAGTCGTTCGCCAGTGTCGTCCTAGATGAGCAAATCAAGTCGAGTCGTTCGCCAGTGTCGTCCTAGATGAGCAAATCAAGTCGAGTCGTTCGCCAGTGTCGTCCTAGATGAGCAAATCAAGTCGAGTCGTTCGCCAGTGTCGTCCTAGATGAGCAAATCAAGTCGAGTCGTTCGCCAGTGTCGTCCTAGATGAGCAAATCAAGTCGAGTCGTTCGCCAGTGTCGTCCTAGATGAGCAAATCAAGTCGAGTCGTTCGCCAGTGTCGTCCTAGATGAGCAAATCAAGTCGAGTCGTTCGCCAGTGTCGTCCTAGATGAGCAAATCAAGTCGAGTCGTTCGCCAGTGTCGTCCTAGATGAGCAAATCAAGTCGAGTCGTTCGCCAGTGTCGTCCTAGATGAGCAAATCAAGTCGAGTCGTTCGCCAGTGTCGTCCTAGATGAGCAAATCAAGTCGAGTCGTTCGCCAGTGTCGTCCTAGATGAGCAAATCAAGTCGAGTCGTTCGCCAGTGTCGTCCTAGATGAGCAAATCAAGTCGAGTCGTTCGCCAGTGTCGTCCTAGATGAGCAAATCAAGTCGAGTCGTTCGCCAGTGTCGTCCTAGATGAGCAAATCAAGTCGAGTCGTTCGCCAGTGTCGTCCTAGATGAGCAAATCAAGTCGAGTCGTTCGCCAGTGTCGTCCTAGATGAGCAAATCAGGCCGATTCGTTTGCCAGTGTCGTCCTAGATGAACAAATCACGTCGAGTCGTGGGCTATTGTCACCCTAGATGAGTAATTCACGTCGAGTCGTGCGCTATTGTCACCCTAGATGAGTAATTCACGTCGAGTCGTGCGCTATTGTTACCCTAGATGAGTAATTCACGTCGAATCGTGCGCTATTGTTACCCTAGATGAGTAATTCACGTCGAATCGTGCGCTATTGTCACCCTAGATGAGTAATTCACGTCGAGTCGTGCGATATTGTCACCCTAGATGAGTAATTCACGTCGAGTCGTGTGCTATTGTCACCCTAGATGAGTAATTCACGTCGAGTCGTGTGCTATTGTCACCCTAGATGAGTAATTCACGTCGAGTCGTGCGCTATTGTCACCCTAGATGAGTAATTCACGTCGAGTCGTGCGCTAATTGTCACCCTAGATGAGTAATTCACGTAGAGTCGTGCGCTATTGTCACCCTAGATGAGTAATTTACATCGATTCGTGCGCTATTGTCGCCCAAGATGAGTAATTCACGTAGAGTCGAGTAATAGTTTCGTCCTAAATGAGTAATTCACGTAGAGTCGTGTAATAGTTTCGTCCTAGATGAGCAACTCACGTCGAGTTGTGCGCTAATCTCATCCTAGATGAGTTAATCACGTCGAGTCGTTCGCTAGTGTCGTCCTATATGAGCAAATCACGTCGAGTCGTTCGCTAGTGTCGTCCTATATAAGCAAATCACGTCGAGTCGTTCGCTAGTGTCGTCCTATATATGCAAATCACGTCGAGTCTTTCGCTAATGTCGTTCTAGATGAGCAACTCACGTCGAGTCGTGCGCTAGTGTCGTCCTAGATGAGCAACTTAGCTCTAGTCGTGCGCTAGTGTCGTCCTAGATGAGCAGTTTAGCTCGAGTCGTGCCCTAGTGTCGTCCTAGATTAGTACCTCAGGTCGAGATGTGCCCTAGTGTCGTCCTAGATGAGTAGCTCACGTCGAGTTGTGCCCTGGTGTCGTCCTAGATGAGTAGCTCACGTCGTGTTGTGCCCTAAAGTCTTCCTAGATGAGTAGCTCACGTTGAGTTGAGACATAGTGTCATCCTAGATGAGTAGCTCACGTCGAATTGTGCGCTATTGTCGTCCTAATTGAGTAATTCACGTCGAGTCGTTCGCCAGTGTCATCCTAGATGAGCAAATCACGCCGAGTCGTTAGCTAGTGTCGTCCTAGATGAGCAAATCACGTCGAGTCGTTAGCTAGTGTCATCCTAGATGAGTAAATCACGTCGAGTCGTTCGCTAGTGTCGTCCTAGATGTGCAAATCACGTCGAGTCGTTCGCTAGTGTCGTCCTAGATGAGCAAATCACGTCGAGTCGTTCGGTAGTGTCTTCCTAGATGAGCAAACCACGTCGAGTCGTTCGCTAGTGTCGTCCTGGATGAGCAAATCACGTCGAGTCGTTCGCTAGTGTCGTCTTGGATGAGCAAATCACGTCGAGTCGTTCGCTAATGTCGTCCTGGATGAGCAAATCACGTCGAATCGATCACTAGTGTCGTCCTGGAAGAGCAAATCACGTCAAGTCGCTCACTAGTGTCGTCCTGGATGAGCGAATCACGTCGAGTCGTTCGCTAGTGTCGTCCTGGATGAGCAAATCACGTCGAGTCGTTCGCTAGTGTCGTCCTGGCTGAGCAAATCACGTCGAGTCGTTCGCTAGTGTCGTCCTGGCTGAGCAAATCACGTCGAGTCGTTCGCTAGTGTCGTCCTGGCTGAGCAAATCACGTCGAGTCGTTCGCTAGTGTCGTCCTGGCTGAGCAAATCACATCGAGTCGTTCGCTAGTGTCGTCCTTGATGAGCAACTTAGCTCGAGTCGTGCGCTAGTGTCATCCTTGATGATTACCTCACGTCGAGTCGTGCCCTAGTGTCGCCCTAGATGAGTAATTCACGTCGAGTCGTTCGCCAGTGTCGTCCTAGATGAGCAAATCACGTCGAGTCGTTCGCCAGTGTCGTGGTAGATGAGCAAATCACGTCGAGTCGTTCGCCAGTGTCGTGGTAGATGAGCAAATCACGTCGAGTCGTTCGCCAGTGTCGTGCTAGATGAGCAAATCACGTCGAGTCGTTCGCCAGTGTCGTGCTAGATGAGCAAATCACGTCGAGTCGTTCGCCAGTGTCGTGCTAGATGAGCAAATCACGTCGAGTCGTTCGCCAGTGTCGTGCTAGATGAGCAAATCACGTCGAGTCGTTCGCCAGTGTCGTGCTAGATGAGCAAATCACGTCGAGTCGTTCGCCAGTGTCGTGCTAGATGAGCAAATCACGTCGAGTCGTTCGCCAGTGTCGTGCTAGATGAGCAAATCACGTCGAGTCGTTCGCCAGTGTCGTGCTAGATGAGCAAATCACGTCGAGTCGTTCGCCAGTGTCGTGCTAGATGAGCAAATCACGTCGAGTCGTTCGCCAGTGTCGTGCTAGATGAGCAAATCACGTCGAGTCGTTCGCCAGTGTCGTGCTAGATGAGCAAATCACGTCGAGTCGTTCGCCAGTGTCGTGCTAGATGAGCAAATCACGTCGAGTCGTTCGCCAGTGTCGTGCTAGATGAGCAAATCACGTCGAGTCGTTCGCCAGTGTCGTGCTAGATGAGCAAATCACGTCGAGTCGTTCGCCAGTGTCGTGCTAGATGAGCAAATCACGTCGAGTCGTTCGCCAGTGACGTCCTAGATGAGCAAATCACGTCGAGTCGTTCGCCAGTGTCGTCCTAGATGAGCAAACCAAGTCGAGTCGTTCGCCAGTGTCGTCCTAGATGAGCAAATCAAGTCGAGTCGTTCGCCAGTGTCGTCCTAGATGAGCAAATCAAGTCGAGTCGTTCGCCAGTGTCGTCCTAGATGAGCAACTCACGTCGAGTCGTTCGCCAGTGTCGTCCTAGATGAGCAAACCAAGTCGAGTCGTTCGCCAGTGTCGTCCTAGATGAGCAAATCAAGTCGAGTCGTTCGCCAGTGTCGTCCTAGATGATCAACTTAGCTCGAGTCGTTTGCTAGTGTCGTCCTGGATGAGTACCTCACGTCGATTCGTGCGCTATTGTCACCCTAGATGAGTAATTCACGTCGAGTCGTGCGCTATTGTCAGCCTAGATGAGTAATTCAGGTCGAGTCGTGCGCTATTGTCACCCTAGATGAGTAACTCACGTCGAGTTGTGCCTTGAAGGCCTCAGCAGTTCCAGGTTTGGGTGGGGGTTTGAACTGAGAGGGCGCCAGAAGAGGTATCCTAAACACCCCATCACCAGACAAAGGTCGAGAGAGAACATGGTTGTGGAGACCACCCCCGCCATCCTTGATGCCTCCGGCCCGCTAAAACATACCATAGCACAAATATGTAATTAAGTACAAGGAGCTTTCCGAGGGAAGGACAAATTAACTTTGAGATGGTTATATGCAAACAACGTACATTTCCGGAAGATTGTCTCATTTCTCCATTTTACTATCTTTTGAGTTTATATGTATGTACAGTAGCCCCGTGGCTTCTTTGATGCTGACTGACAGCTCACAGCTGACTTCTGACAGTCAACATTTAGATATATATCTCAATTTTGACTGTTAAAAGTGACAGCTGCTAAACACATGTTTTTGCAGATAATCTGGTTCGGCGTAGGGATACTTAATCTGGTCTGTTAACTTTTCCAAAGCTGTCAGTCAGCACCAAAGAAGCCATGGGGCTACTGTATACTAATTACACTAATGTATTAGGGATGGGGAAAAATGAATTTTGAAGCAGTATAGCCGCATTTGCATGGAGCGAGAGTGAGAAACCATTTTGGAAAAAGCCTCGATATACTCGACTGGGATTCGGACCCTAGTTTCTCTGTCATCGACAGTCTAGTCCAACACAAGAGCGATACCATAGACCATGTAGCCATTGAAGCTGGTTTTATCTTAATATCTTATAAATGTTTATGTAAACACTATAAACCATCAATTTAAAAACTAGTCCAAACTTAGTTTACTAAAACAAGAGTAAGTTAATTGATCAAACCAACTTTAACTCTTATTGAACGGATTTAATTAACGAGTTAAAAATTTAAACTTGGGGTGAAAGACTCTTCAAAACGTCAAAACAAATACTACCTCTGACTTTGCATCAGAAATAAACTTGGCATTTACAATAATTTATGAGGCTTCACTGATAAAATGATTTACAGTTAAAATAATCAATTTATGTTCATTTATTGTGATTCTGCACTTTAATAAACATCGCAAATTAATCTCCATTAATAAAATGAAGAGTGTCTGATGAGCGTTGTGCAATATCTACCTGACACTGAGGGCTGAAATTTAAACATTGGTAGCCCCTTTAAACAAACATGTGCACCTAGAAGCTGTAATTTTACCATCATGATCACCTACTCTTTTTAAAATTAATTCAAAACTGGGTCAGGAGCAATAAAAGAAGATTTTTTTCTCTTTGTTTGAGGAAAAGTATAGCAAAGCGTTACAATATATAATGCGGCTACCCTGGGCAAGGATTGGTTCATCTGCTAGTATTAATATTTTTAAAAAATCTGATGTAATTGAACTGTAATTCGGGATAACTTGGTTTATCAAATTAGAATGAAATAGTGCCCAACAATAATTGTACAATAACACATCTCCCAAATGATTTCAGTGCATAAGTTACATAAATAGCCACCGACAATATATTATTTTTGATATAATAAAAATAATATTCCCACTTCGAACCAGTTTTTGGATTATTTCACACATTCAATTAGAGTTTGCTCCGCAAGTTGGACTTCCTCTATACAGCCCTAGATGCACCCGTCCAAATTTCTCGGTCTAACTGTGGGTGCAAGTCCTGCCCACGCCCACTAGCGAAAGTCATATTTAAAAATATAACAGTTAGTTAGTGCTCACATCAGCGCTATCCCCGATGGGTCGAGCCCTTGGAGGCATCCTGTTGCGGCCAGATGGAGAGGATTTGTTAGGAACGCCGCAGATGTGACCGCAGGGACACGTGACCTGCAACATCAAGACGCATCAGAACAGAGCCATGACAAAAAGCCGGACGTGCAATACGGCGCTGGCCTGTATTCAATCAAAGGACCCACCTTATTCTTGGTTACATTGAGCTTAGCTATGGAAACCAATTGCTGCAGAGTTCCAGCCAGGGGGTTAGGTGTAGGTCCCTGGAGGTGGTCACCCTCCTCAGACTGCGAGGTGGGGTGGGAAAGGGCCCCCTCCCAGCAATAGTCCAGGTGAAGTTTCCCGTCAAACCCAAACTGTTCGACACAAGCAATCTTTCATGAGTTACATTCAAATATTCAAATCTTAGTCAATAAATGAAGATACAGGTGGACACAGCCTAGAGTGAGGCCACAACAAACTACAAGCCTCAGAGCCACATACACTCCTCAAAGTTACAAGCCTCAGAGACATATACACTCCTCAAAGCTACAAACCTGAGACATATACACTCCTCAAAGCTACAAGCCTCAGAGCCACATACACTCCTCAAAGCTACAAGCCTCAGAGCCATATATACACTCCTCAAAGCTACAAGCCTCAGAGCCACATACACTCCTCAAAGCTACAAGCCTCGGAACCAAGAGTATGTTTGACCTGCTAAGAATGTGTCTCACCAGGAGGTAGAGGTCACCAATCGTGGTGGTCTTGGCTGTGAGCCTGGTCCAGCCCGCTCGGATTTTGGCCAGGGTTTCCTCGTCGTCGGGGCCTGGAGCTTCCACAGGGGCGGGTTGTTCTTCCTTGACAGGTTCCTCTTTCAGGACCAACTCGGGAGTAACTGGGGACTCTGCGTCTGGAACAAAGTGGTGCGAGTTGCTTTTAGCCTCGATTACCAGAATAGCACACAGTAAACATCAGGACCCGCACGCTTTTCAGACAGCCTGCGGATATTCAAAATAGCTCTGGGCCCTTTGATCGGTACAAAAGAGTGGAAGTGACAATGGGCAGAGCTGCACACAATGTAACATACTATGAGTGTGCAGAACTATGAGTGTGCAAAGCACATTTTCTCAATTCAAAACAAAGTCAAATTTAATATTGTATAATATTTCCTAGAGCCTAATCAAAATTTGAATATTAAAAAAAGTAGGGTTGGAAAGTAACAGCTATAAGAATTTATGTAGCGTTATATTTTACAAAATATTAAATCCTAAACATATTTAGACCCAAGCTGATAAACTAAATTACCCTATCACGACATGTAAATTAATTAGTTAAGATATGTCATGCGGAAGTTAATTTGTAATGCACAAAAAGAACTAATTAACATAAATTGAACAAAAGCGTGGTTTTACCTTTAGATATTTTGATTGGCAAAAGACTCATAATTGTTGAAACCGTAGTTTTAAGTTAATGATATTGACTAATATTTCAAAACCTCGCACAGCCCTACTTGATACTGATAGCACAACTAACGACGAGATCGAGTGGGGTTACCTAAGCACAGTTTCAGGGACAAGATGTTATTTACAGCCATATCGTTGGCGCTTATGGTGGAAGCGTCCATAGCCTCCGAGGTCCGTGGGTCGCTGTCGCAGGCGTTGTTGTCGAACTCGAGCAGCACCTGCAGTGGGGTGGTCGGGCTGACACCAGAGGGCTGCTCGGTGTCGACAGAAAGAGGAGACTCCTTTGGTTTAGCTGGCGCAGTGCCAGGTTCTGTCTTGGCCTCCTTTGGTTTGACTGGCGCAGCGCCGGGTTCAGTCTTGGCCTTCTTGGCGAGGGCCTTCCTACAGGCCAGATGTTTGCTACGGTCTCGTCCAAACGAAGGGTCGTCTAAGGGCTGTGAGTACGGACAACAAATTCTTCACATGTACAATAGTAAGAAAACAAGAATTTTAGGAATAATTCGCTTAACAACGAAAATAAAATACTCATCACTCTTTCCTCGAGTATAATCATTTGCACATTTTTATCATTTAAAAAATAATAAAAGCTTAAAAAAAAACTCTTATTTCTTTTTTGCTGCTGCATTTAACTAGAGGTTTGGGTTGTATAAACATGCACTATTTTAACTTACTGTGGAAGGTTGGATTTAGAGGAAGTGTACCCACATTTGTATAGAGGAAGAGTGAAAAACCATTTAGTATAAAAACACTCGCGGTACACCCGACAGGGATTCAAACCCCAATTTCCCTGTCATCGACAGTTTAGTGCATTGCGAGTGCGACGCCTTCAGACCATTTGACCACCAAAATGGGTCAAGTAAAGTAATTAAGAAATTGTTAAATAACAAAAGGTTTGAATATTGGTGTTCTCTAATTATTATTGTTATTTTGTGGGTAGTGAAGGTATATAGCAACTGATGACTTGATGTATAAATGCATGAAAATAGATCCATTGGTAAGAAAACTGAGTTAAAACTCCCATTTGACTAAAACTGATATCTGATATTGCGATCTTGAAGAACTTGCGGTGTTGTACCTGAAACCCGAACCTCTCTTGGTATGTGTTGAGACAGAGATTGAGGCTGGTCAGGTACTCGGACATGTTAACTGCGGACAGGCTGATGGAGGCGTCGGGCCGCGGGGCCACACGGAGGAGGGTTTCCTTGACGTCGGGGTCCCTTGCGTGTCCTGGGTCTGCCGCGCTGATGTCGGCAGCTAGTTTCTCCCTCTGTGACAGGAGTTCAGGAAGATACCTCCTCTCCAAAGTCCAAGACAAAACCTCAAGTGTCTCTAGAAGCGCTCGGCACTCTAGGCTTACGAGCCCCGCACTTTTAGGGTCGCCACTCTTTTCTTAATACAACATTCCCGATGTTTTCCGGACACTTTGACTTGGGATTGTAGGGAAAGCGAGAAAAGTTAAAGTGTTTTTGAATCTAAACTTTTTTTTTGGTCAAATTAAATAAATATTGCTCCAATAAGAACAAGAATTTAATTTTCTTCACTTGATGACCTCAACATTTCTTGACTATCTGTCGAGGGTATCCTGAATGTAATGATAACTTTTATTTTCATTAAAAAAGTTTGTTATCTAATGCCGGTATTCATTTGACAGATATTCAACAACGTTTCTAATGGAGCAATATTTCATTTATTTTGGACAAAATATATTTTGCCATAACAATTAAAAAAAACATTGAACTTTTCTCGACTTCCCTAAAGACCAACTCCAAAAAAAGTATTGAGGAATGAAATTTGTCATTAGATTTACTTTTGTGAAGTCATGTCAATGATGTTTGGAGTATTGATGGGGAAATACATGTACAGTAGCCTCATGGCTTCTTTGGTGCTGACTGACAGCTCACGGCTGACTTCCGACAGTCAACATTTAAGTATATACCTAAATTTTGACTGTCCGAAGTGAAAGATTCTAAACACATGTTTTTACAGATCATATGGTTCAGCGTAGGGATACATAATTTGGTCTGGTAACATTTCAAAGCTGTCAGTCAGCACTAAAGAAGCCATGGGGCTACTGTAATAGCTTTCGAGGGGGAAAAATTTGGAGGGGAAAGGTGGTAAAAGATAAGACTTGTTTGTGAATCTGAATTAGAGATGGATTGACTCCTATATTTCTTGAATTTAAATCTCTAAGTTTTCTTTCGAATCTCGAAACGTTAAAAATGTACAGTATAGTTTTAGTTATATATAAAATATTTAGAATTTAATTTTAAAAAAGGTATGTAAGTCTCGGTACCTGTGACAAATTATATTTCGTGTGTCATGTCTATTACGCCGTAAACAACAAAGATAACCCTTTTTATAATAAGTTTTTTATATTAACACAATTTGTCCAGATTTGTGATTTTGTTACTCCCCCAATTACACAGGTCAATATAATTCCTTTCCCCAATGGCTTGAAATTGTTACGTAGGGGTGTCTACCGAGTTGGAGAAACGAGTGACTTTTTGGTGACCTTTTTTGACCAAAAAATTACTTCGGTGAACGATCGAACATTATATAATGCATATATAGGCATAATGCTCTCAAACACAACATTAAACATTAACTAGATGGTGAACTTTAACCTCGTCTTTGTTATCACGGTGAAAACAATCAGGCCCCTTGCGGCTAGCACATGGCATCATGGGTAGTGGGTGGCGGGACTTCAGACACGTACGCGTTTTTACGATGCGCGGGAAATTCAAAATAAAATATTTTCATTACTTTATGATCAAAAATATTGAAAATTCGTGACTTTTCAGGGACTTACATGACTTTTTTTTTTTTTGCAATTAATAGCAATTTTATGACTTTTTGTTACTCTCATAACCCAGTGGGCATCCTGTATATCAAGTTGTAGTCGAAATACTTTTTTAAGATTTTTAAGTATCCCTAATCTCTTGAATACCATAGAATTTAGGCGATTCGTGGAGTCGAGCGTTCCATCTCCAAACAAAATGTTATATTGTAAACATGTGTGACCTATTCTATCCTGAATTGATAAACTATGTTACTATCAACTTGTGTAAACAGTAACTTGTGATGTAACTTAACAGCACAAAATAATAAAAAAAGTGAAAAAGAATATAAATTTTTATTTTAAAAACCTTAATTGACAAAGCTTTAAAACTGACTAAGTCAACGGTTTATTTTCAAGTCAAAAGTACAAGTTTTCGAGGCTCCACAAAACCCTACTGAAAAGTTTAATGCCCCAAATCCATGAATACCCTAGTATTGTTTTAAATGTTTACAAGGTTCCTCGCATATTCAAGGTGCCCCGAGAGTTGCAAGGATACGTGCCGTACGTGGTTCTGTTTCCAACGGTTCTCCAAGAAGGTGAGAAGTGAGGCGAGTCTTCGTTGCAAGGGCAGCTTGGTCCTCACCCGGGGGTTCTGGGCCACCGACTGCACTCGACCCCAGGCAGTGTTGGTCTTGGGGCGCAGCTCTATGGAGATACGATTGGGCAAGCGCACTTCCTCTTCGTTCTCTGTCGGACGGGCGGGGACATTAGCGGCAAATGTTTCATGATGGAGACAATGTTGTGGGGCCCTGACTCACCGATTTAAACGATCATAGGGCGTGTTTAAAAACCTCTGCCTGCATTTAAGAATAGTCTTTTTATTTGTACTACATATTTTATGGAATAAAAAACAAGGTCAAGAAATATATTAAGAGGGGCATTAAAAATCAATAATAATAATATTTAGCACCGCGTCTTACTACCCTTTCGGGTTATACGCTTTTAAGTACTAATTACGCTAATGAATTAGGAATTGGGAAGGTTGAATTAGAGGAAGTGAACCCACATTTGCAGTGGAGGGAGAGTGGAAAACCATTTAGGAAAAACCACCCTCAGTTCACCTGAACCGAGATTCAAACCTCGGTCTCCCCGTCCTCAGCAGTCGAGCTCAACACGACTAGCGCGTTAGCCAACTACGCCACCGAGGCGGGTTAAAAATCAATAAATGCATTAAAAAAAGTTGGGTGTGTTAAAAAACAACATAAAAAAGGTACATTAAAAACAAGAATTGAAATCATTAATATGAATCAATAAAAATTGTGTAGTCTAAAATCTAGCTAACAAGTGACAACACTTTAATTCGCTTACATGTCATCACTAGCTTTGATCCTCTAACCGAAGAGAACAGGATAAGGATTGTGAAAGTTTTAACAGTTTTCGTCTTGAAAGACTAGAAAAGTCCATCCGGTGTGGACGATATGCACTTGTAAAGTAGGTTAGTTCCGTACCGTCCAGCTGGTTAAGCTTGCGTAGGATCCGACACATCGGAGTCTTGATCCGGATAGTTTTGCCCTTGAGACGGATCTGGACAGATCCACGATACACCAGCTCGTTCAGTTTGAGAGCACAACTTCTCGGTGATTGGACCGATCTTTCTGCGCATCTCTCCATAGTTGATGAGGCTATACAGCTCCTGGGTAGCTTTCTTCATTCCTGGGACAAGCACGGACAACACTTGAGATTGTCAGCAGGGACAAACAGTTGAGATTGTCAGCAGGGACAAACAGTTGAGATTGTCACCAGGGACACACACTTGAGATTGTTAGCAGGGACAAACACTTGAGATTGTCACCAAGGACAAACACAGACCAACACTTATGCTTGTTACCTGAGTCCTCGGGAATGTTAGAATGCTTGTTACCTGGGTCCTCGGGAATGTTAGAATGCTTGTTACCCGAGTTCTAAATAACCTTTGAATGCTTGTTACCTGTGTCCCCAGGAACCTATGAATGCTTGTTACCTGTGTCCCCAGGAACCTATGAATGCTTGTTACCTGTGTCCTCAATAGCCTTTGAATGCTTGTTACCTGTGTCCCCAGGAACCTATGAATGCTTGTTACCTGTGTCCGCAGGAACCTATGAATGTTTGTTACCTGTGTCCTCAATAACCTTTGAATGCTTGTTACCTGTGTCCCCAGGAACCTATGAATACTTGTTACCTGGGTCCTCAATAACCTTTTAATGCTTGTTACCTGGGTTCCCAATAACCTTTGAATGCTTGTTACCTGGGTCCTCGGGAATGTTAGAATGCTTGTTACCTGGGTCCTCGGGAAACTTGAGGTGCTTGGAGACCTTGTGCCAGGCCCTGTAGTAGAAGTGCCGCACTTGGTCCTTAGTCTTGGACATGCTTTCAGGCATCCCCTTCTTACGGGCCTTGGTAGCAAAGTAATTTGATATCGACTCAAAGTCTTTGCCGTACTCGTTGAGCGCCTCAAAGAAATATGTTCTTCTCTTCAGTCGACCAGAGCTGAGGCTTGTTGGGTTTGGGTTTGATCTCGAGCTGCTTACAGTCCAACTTGTCTTTATGCTCCATTTTATCTTTGGTATCCGCCTTAGCGTCGTCGTCTTTAGGATCTGTCAACCAAAGGAAATTTGTTTCAGTATTTGTGAGTCCAAACACAGCCCACTTCGGTAGTCACATGGTCTAAAGCATCCCTCACACAACAGCCCCGGCGGCTGGTAACTGGGAGTTTGGGCTTCAAATCCCGTTCAAGTGCACTGCGGGCAGTTTATCCTAAATGGTTTTCCACGCTCCATAAAAATGTGGGCACACTTTTTCTTAAACTCAACTTGACTACTAAAAAAAAAAGGAACAGTAAACAGGTGAAGGAGGGGGGCACTATATCTCATAAAAAAAATCCCCGACCCTCCACCTCCATTCAAAATTCAAATTTACTTGTCTAAAACTCATATTCAATGTGTTAAATATAATTATTTTTTAAATTCTTTCAACAATAATCGTAGGATAAATAGTATTTTAATATTAACACAGTTTGAATAGAAATAAATCAACCTTTTTCGTCCCTACTTGGCCAACCAAATTGTTTTCCCTAATTAGATAAAAAAAAATTCACCTGACATTTCCCTGATTTTCTTGGCAGTTTTAAACTCCCTGAATTTTCCAAGACTTCCATATTTTCCCAGACTGTATAAATGCTGATGTGTAGAAAATAAAAAGTTGTATATTATCTTACTGATATATAGGCCTAGACTTTAAAATCAGAAAAATATATTAATCCCATTTTTTTTAATGCCATAAAGTTTCCTAAGAAGTATTCTTGACCCAAAAAAAATGTCAGACCTATGAGAATTTGTTATTTTACCTGAATTGCAAGGGTCATAAAAAAAGACCTATATTTAATTCAGAACTAAAAATCTCAGTCACAAGGCACCTTTCTTTTCTAATGATGTTGATAAAGACCCAGAGTCCAGCCTCATCTTCTTGTACACTCTGGCACTAGAACGTATCTGTCCGGTGATCAACCCATCGGTTTCTTGGTTGTGAGTCACAGATCCCAATTGCTCACACTTGTCCACAGGAACATCAGGTGAATTTACTGAGATCAAGTTGGGAGTCTCTACTACACCGGAGGCTGCCAGGGGTGGATCCATACTGGGACATCCACAAATTCAGAACATTACCATACATATTTACTTAGAAAGTAACACAAATCAACTTCAGTTCGTAACAACGTACCAATTACAGAGCAAACTACGATAGATGTCATGTCCTCCATTCTGTACGTTGCAATCAACAACTTAATCCCCATTTATCAACAATTTTTGCTCCCTTTCCCGTTAGGATATGGAAATAGGCATGGATTCTACAGACGTTTCGTAATCCAAGCTTCGCGGGTGTATGAATTCCAATGAAAGAGCAACTCATTTTAATTCAAAGAAAAACTTAAATATCGACGTATGTAGGAGAATTCCTTGCAAATGGCGGTTCTATAATTCTGTTGCCAACAAATAATTTAAATAGCTTAACGCGTACATCTGTGTTGAAATTATGAGCTAATAACTATCCCTTCATTAACAAATGGAGTTCATTTAATGACGAGAAGGTATTTGGAGGAAACCTTACCTGAATATTTGACACTACATCACTTCATCGTGTTTGTGTAACAAAAATCGTAGTCCCTCTCAAAAACAGTATGCTAATACCAACCTTATATGTTGGATGTCAAATATTTAGCAATATGTTAAAGTAATTCCTTTATAATAGATTAAGAATGTGTGCTAGTAAAAGTCATCTAAATGAATACAAAATATCTTTATTTTAGAATAAAAAATTATGTAATAGTTACAGAATATTACATTTTGTTTGTTTTTATCAGGTTGATAGCGTTTCCTCTATGATGTTAAAAGATGCTCCTATAAATATTGCACTCTGCCCGTAACATTTAAAGGCCCAGACACAGACTCCGTATCCGTAGATCCGTGGTCCGTACTCCGTGCTCCTGGTCCACAAGAAATTCTACCCGCGATTACAAACTCAGTATCCGTAATCACGTGACCGTTTATACCAATGAGATAGTAAGAGACTTCATCCAATCAAAAAATTCGAAAGAAAATAGTCTACAGCACGGAGCATGCGTCAAGCAGTCAGGAGTCAGCTGATCAAAGAAAAAGAAACCAAAAACAACTTTGTTGAAAAAACTTCCAGTATTTATATTAAAATATAGGTTAAGATCACAAGAAATATATTTATAACTTTATTCTAACTATCAAACTTAAAATAATAAGTGTTTGCAATAGCCTGAAAATGCTAAACAGATGTAGGCCTACTAATCTTTTGGATGGAAAATCACTAGTATCCATAATTTATCAATTACAAAAAATTAAATGACGCTAGTAAATAGAGAATAAACCAAATAGGGGTGTTGAACCTACAAAAGCAAAGCTAATATTTCTGAGAACTTGGGTATTTCTCAGAAAACACTTTCCTAGAAGCCGCTCTTCCCCGGGTGTTTAGATTTTTAGAAAAATGTTTCTGAAATAGGTCCGCGTGTAGCCATCTTTTCATTTTGTATATGTTTCCCTAGCGGCGGATTCTATCACTACTATTCTTTCTTTATTTCAAGGCGCATGCGCATATTTACTCGGCTGTGATTGGTAGTCCGTATAAACGAGTCCGTAGAAAGTTAAAGTTGGGCGACTTCTACGGAGTAAGGACTTACGGATAAGGATTCTGTGGCCAGTACAATCTAATATTGTAGCACCGATTTCTTACGGAGCACGGACTACGGACCACGGACCTACGGATACGGAGTCTCTGTCTGGGCCTTGAGTAGCTCGAAAACACTTCCGTGAATGACGTAGTACTTCATACTAGTGATGGGTCAAACCAGCTCTTTGGCACGAGCTAGCTCACAGAGGCTCACTCACTCAAAGGAGTCGTTCACGAAGAGTCGTTCAAAAGAGTCATATCGTTCATTGTTTGGCTCGCTCCCTGAAAGAGCGCGTATGCTGCTCAGCTCTTTTTCTCAGAACTACCGGTGGAGCTGGGAGCGCGAGCGAGTCATCAATCTTCCCCTCCTACTGCTTATTACGCATTCTTTGTGTGGTCTATCCCCAACCAGTTTGCTTTTGGTTGCTTTCTCGCGCGCGCTTCAAACTACCGGGATATTATCGTCATTTTATTTGTATTTTAGTTATCTCTTAATTTTAGATTTTATTCTTTTAACTGTTTCGGTTTAATGTTTATGTTTATTTATGTTAGTGCTAAAGTTTAGATAATAAATCAAACTATTATGTGTATTTGTGGTGGTAAAATTCTGAATGTTGTTTAGCATTTATAATTTTAAGTAGACTGTGAATGTGTTTTGGTCATAATGGCCACACAATCAAGACCTCGCCGAACCAGTAGAATTTGGACTTATTTTACGGAACAAAACGAACGTTTAGCGAAATGTAATTTTTGTTCTAAATGCATTTCTTTTAAAGGAGGAAGTACTTTTAATCTATCCCGTCATTTACGCTCGGCACATCCCACAGCCGTATTGTCTATAGAACGGTCTACACCAGCCTTCAACCCTCTAGCTAGTGAAACTCATGACACTAAATTTGACGATCCTTCAGAAATTATTTTGATCAATTCAAGAAACAATAAGGAACAATCCCAGCAAACAGCACCTATTATACCAGATTCAACCTCTCTTTTAAACTTACCTGGAATACGTGGGTTTACTCAAAGTACGATTAGTACCTATTTTCATAAACCTCTGTCTGGGAAAAAAAATAATGAAATAGATTTTACACTTGTAGAGACATTAGTTAAAAATTATCTTCCTTTTCAAATTGTAGAAAGCCCTCATTTTCAAAAATTTGTGTGCAAGCTAAATAATTCTTACCAAATGCCAAGTCGCAAAACAGTTTCAAACGTCCTAGTGCCTCAATTGTATAATATGACAAGGGAGAAAGTAAAAAAATACCTGAGTACTACAAGCGATATCACAATCACGACGGACAGCTGGACATCACTTAGTAATGAGAGCTACATTTCAATTACGGCTCATTACATCTGTATTAGTAATGACATGGAACTTAAATCTTCTCTTTTGGACTGTTTTAAATATGATAACAAACACACGGCCCTAAACCTGTCTAACGAACTGAAACGAGTTACTAGTGAATGGGGAATTGAAGAAAAAGTTATTGCTGTGGTTAGTGATAATGCGGCGAACATTGTTGCAGCAATAAGATTGACCGAGTGGAAACACGTCCCATGCTTTGCACATAATCTTAATCTTATTGTGCAGTATGGTTTACAAGAGATAAAGGTTCTTCAAACCAAAATAAAAACAGTGGTCGAGTTTTTCAAAAGAAGTCCTCAAGCAAGCGGCCGACTGAAAGCAATGCAACAACAATTAGGAGAGTCCACACTAAAACTTAAGCAAGACGTTACCACACGCTGGAACTCAACCTACGACATGTTTCATCGCATCATCGAAGTGAGAAATTCGTTTATGTCAACTATAGCCATCAACTATCCTGAGCTAGACAACATTACAAATGAGGACGTTGCTATCTTAAGGCAGGTGTGTGAGCTATTAAAAGTGTTCAAAGACTGCACTGAAGAAATGAGCAGCGAAAAGCAAGTTACTGCTTCCAAAATAATCTTGCTTAGCCAGGCCCTGAAAAAGTGGTGCAATAAATTTATTAACCGACCTGATGTAGAAAATCACGTGAAGGAAATGGCCATCAAACTGTTGGAAGCTCTAAACAAACGTTTTAAGGCCATTGAAGAGAACAAAGTGTTTGCTGAAGCTACAGTTTTGGATCCTCGGTTCAAGCGCCATGGATTTTCTGACTCCCATAATTTTGAAAGGGTAAAAAATGCCATAATTAATCAAGTGTGTGAGAGAGCTATAATTGGAGGGACGATGCCTGTAGCTCCACTCCCTGTCATTCCAGAGCAAAGTTCATCAAGTGTTTGGGATGAATTTGATAAGAACGTCTCTAATTTAGTAAGAAACCCTGACCCAAGAGCTGCAGGAATAATAGAGGTTAACAAATACATTGAAGAGCCGCTGCTACCGAGAACAGGGAACCCACTTAGTTGGTGGTTTGAAAGACGTTATGTTTACCCTAAGCTTTTTGAGCTAGCAAAAAAAAAAATTATGTATTGTTGGAACCTCTGTCCCCTCTGAGAGAGTATTTTCTAAAGCAGGACAAGTAATAACGGAAAGACGGAATCGCCTCAGTGGACAGAAAGTGTCTGAGATTTTATTCTTAAACGGAAATTTGTAATAATTCCAGATAAGTTTAAAAGTAAAAAAAACTAGAAAAAACTAGTTTTTTTACATTATGCTTATTATAAAACTTTTTTTTTTTTTTAAATATCATCGTTATTTTTTCTATGTCGGCTTACTGTAAAATGATCATTGATATTTTTTCGATTTGGTTATTATTTGTATTTTAGATAAATATAACTATTGCCGATATTATAATTCTAGTGACTTTTCTGGCTGTCAGATCTACCATCTTATAACGGTCACGCTATAGCTTGAGATACAATGAGGTTTGTGTTAGTTATCGCTGACATTCTTTTATTAAAAACAATGCCGCTGTTTGTCTCTGCAAGTGAGGATTAAACTGTAGAGCCGACATTATCCTTCCTCAGCTGAGCTGGTTTTCTCAGAATCTCTTTGTTCGTTCTTCTTCAAGCCTTGGCTCAGGGAGGGGTGAGTACAAACTTTATTGGTCAGTGGTAAAAGAGTCGTGATGACGTAGTGTGTCATGGCGGTGTGAACGATACGCTCACGATGTGCGAGTCACTCGTTCACAGCTCTAGTTCAAGAGTCGTTCACTTTGAATGACTCGCTCACGAACGACCCATCACTAGTACATACAAAATAATTTATAAAGAGGCCGACATATCGTTTATTCAGTCTCTGTGAGATTTCAGATATAATGTTGCAAGAGAATTGTTAGGTATGCGCAATCTATATAATTTTTAACGAGTCTATTGTTTTGAATTTTCCTTTGATTGGATTTGTTACAAATAGGAATAACACGAAATTTGATTAGAAAATAAATTGTAAAAAAGATTGTTAAATTATTAGGTGGCTTATTATTAATCAATAGGAGAATAAACCATTATTTTTATGCTGAGTAAAATTATTTGTTGATTTATGGAAGTTCTGGTAGTGATAAAAACCACTATTCTCAACATTTTGTCTATCATCTATCAATGAAATGAGCGAGTCAATGTAATACATACATAACGGTACCTTATCACTCCGTTTCCTTATGGCGTTGGCAAAAACTGTACATATAGCTAAAAAAAAAATCCTTACTTAAACCCACCCTCACTAACTTTTTTTCACACCTCTCTATCTATGCATACACCCTTCATTTCAACAACAACATTCATACACTAAGTCAAACCTGCTCTTTTATTCTAAAAACTTTAATGTTTATTTTTCCACGCATTCTTCTACAACATTTAAACACGTATTACATAGCCTAACTATTCCTTTTGATCCACACACATTCTTAAATCATATATTTGCTTCGTCACTCGAACCACAGTCATTCTCTCAATAAGCACAAACCAACGTAAGATATCTCCTTCACAATAACATATTGGTTATTAGATTACTTTTCAAACAGCACTCTTCAACACCCATTCATTACTGACTCTGGCCATACGATTATTTTTTTCCCCCACATACGTTTTTTAGATATCTTATTTTAACCGCAGTCACCTTGCTCTTGTGTTTCTCCTGACAAACCCACGCTTCACATCCATATAACAATGTTGGCATCAACAGACTTTTATATACTGCCATATTTGCCGCTTTCAATACTACCTCACTCTTCTCAATAGTCCACATACATCCAACTACTTTCAGAGATGCATTCACCCGTCTGTCGATTTCACCTTCCATCCTTGCATTTTAACAGAACATTCTGCCAAGATACACAAAATCATTCACTGGTTTTCCATTTTATACTAAGCTGACAATCATTTCCTGATCCGTCCTTATCAAAAACCGTCACCTTAGTTTTGGAGACTTTTATAAGAAGATCCTTGCGTATACCCGAACGGATAGTAAAATGCAGTGATGATAATAATAATAATAATAATAATAAGCTCCATTCTGCCTGTTACCACATTCAAAAGATTTAATTCATCCTGCAGGTCGTGGCATATAGCTCGAACAAAAAATCTAATTGAATCCTTATACTCGTATATAAGAATATTTAAGAAACGAATAAACGCTCTATTATGAAATTCTCCATTCATCCCAGGTGATAACTATTATAAATACAGGTAAAAAGTTGGAGACAATTTAATCGACGAGGCTCATTTGATTTAAATATTGGCCCCATATTTTACTTTCTAAGTATTGCTAAGTAGAAAGCGATATATTTCTAATACCTACTATACATGTAGGTATTAATTATAATCAGCCTACATAATAGATCTTAAGGAGTGGACTGGATACGCACGGCTGAGGGAGAAGTTTGGAAAGATCAACAGGAATTGAAGAGGATGTGCCAGATGACCCACAGAGGCGGAAACGTTGAATGATGATGATTATGATGAATAAGTTGGTGATCTCTCTCTCTCTCTATATATATATATATATATATAAAGTATTTGATAATTTATATATATATATATATATATAAAGTATTTGATAATTTAGTGTTTACATTTTATCTGTTAGAGAGGAATCTGCTGCTATTATATTGGCTAGGCTTATCAGGTTAAGTTTGTTAAAGTACAATCAATTGTGAATAATTTTAATTCAAAATATACTCAAGGTAATATGTATTTTACCAGGTGGGGCTGGTGAATAAAAAAAACAAGTGGTACATAAATCCCAATATTATAAACCTTGATATAAACACTTTTATATAACAGCGTATATTTATAAAATATGCAACTCAATAAAAGAAATGCGTATGGATTAAATTATTGCAAAATACTAAATTAAATGTGTTAATATGTTTGAAATAAAGAACAAATTCTTCTTTCTTTAGATTTTGCAAACTTCTACATTACTTTAGATTTGTCTTAAAGAAAACTAATGTTTTGCACCTAATTTATTTTGCCATGAAGTAAGGTATAGCAAAAATTACTATAAACCTTATAACAACTATTCACATAAAGTCATGTTTATACATAGTTACTTTTATGAGAACTTAGAAAGAATAACACATTAAAAGTTATAAATGCACTTTAATTAAATTCTTTCATGATTCCAAAACATATCACCTAGTTCGTTATGAAGCTGTACACCAGGCCTCGTGTTTAAAAGCTACCCTTTAAAACAGCTTCCTAGCGGTCTACCAATTGATTTTTTACGCATACTCAAATAGTTGCACACAACTAAAATAATGCCGGAATCACGATCAACTTAACGTTAAATTGACGTAACTTAATGTAACGTTCACTTAAAGTTAACTTAACTCATGTGTGATCACGATTCACTCAACTTAACGTAACTCGAGCCAAACATATGCATTCTCGAGTATGATTTGTGGGTTTGTACTATTTGTAAAATGATGATCTGTGAATGTTTACAGTTTTCAATCAATATAAGAAATATCTATTATTAAACTTTTTTTGTAAATTTAGTTCCCTATTTTAGTTTAATTATTTTGTTTCAATGTCTGATCACTAGAACTTACGCTAAAGAGTAAACATTGGTCATAATACCAACAAATGAATTACTAAATAGTCCTGTTGACGTAACTCGCATAATGATTGGTTGGCCAATCACGTGATACCCTTCAAGTAACGTAAAGTAAAGTAAAGGACCTCCCAAGACATCTCTTACGTTAAGTTAACTGCAAGTCAACGTTAAGTTAAGTGCATCGTGATCGCTTCCATTTAAACACACGAGGAGGTCCTTTACGTTAAGTTACGTTAAGTTGATCGTGATCCCGGCATAAGATCAAAGGAAGTTTAGAAGCCATATTCATAGTCATGTGGAATAGTAAAGAGAATGATTACTCGTAGTTGCATAACCGATATAATTACACCATACCACAATGTACGACGTTGAAAGCAACACAATCGACCTGGTTTTAATTTATTATGAAGTGTTATTTAGATAGAATAATTTGAAAGACTACTTTGTATGAAATGCCGTGAATTTGGACCTGCGCACTCAATTAGTAGTCGCCATTGTATCTCTTAAACCACATGTTTTTAAATGTCTTCCTTGATTCTGGTTGGAGGAAAAAATATTGATTCTTTGATGATTTTTCTAATTTACTTGTTATCCCTCGTGAAGTTTGAGAATATTATATTATTTCTGTTTGGGTACAAAATTATTCAAACTAAGTTTTTTCTAATCTCTAGGCTCTAGTATCCTTTTAGCCATTTTAAAATTAGCAATACAATTTATTAATATTCTTAGCTCTCCTATTGGTATAGTTGCGGTAATTTAGTGTAATACAAGGTTTAAACTTTAATGGTCATTGATGTTGAGTGTTGACCAGAGATCACTACTGTCAGTAATGTAAGCGCCCCTTTTGTGGCTAATTAATGCTGAATGTTCACGTTTCACGTTTGGATATTTATTTTGTTTTGATAACATAGAAAAGGATACCAGAATTCCAAGATGCCACTCGTAGTCTTCATAAATACTTAAGATAGTATGTATATTAAGGAGTTTATTTCCAATGTAACCTCACATTTAAAAAATATTATTACTAATTGCTGTAATTTGTATCTAAAGGGGTCTTTAAATGGTTCATAGATAAGTTATAGATATAGAATGAACCCTCACTGTAGATAAGCTGGTACACGAATTGGAACGCCAAACCGTCTGGTCTTTGAACTAAATCTAAGCCCTTGGGGGAAGACAGTATCAAATACATATTCAATTCATTTTGTTGATTAAAAAATAAGAAGAAACTTTGGGGGCCTTACCTTTTAGCCTACAATATGGGGAAAATATGCTACCACTAAGTAGATGCTGGCGTGTTTTTAGCCAAATATAACAAAAGGACAAAGATTATTAGGGCAACTTCTTCAGGAACTATAGCAGCTGAAAGAAAACATTTACAATAGTTGACTTTTTTTTTTGACTACATTGAAAATATTATACAGGTTTAATTCAACATAGTGAGATGGTTGGAAAGTAGCTATTATATCCCCTAGTGCAAATTATAGGAAATTTAAACTTTCTTGTTTTGATGTCAAAGCTAATGGTAGTCAGACCCAATTTTATATGGATATTATTTAATCATAATTTGCTTAGTATAGGAAAATCTTATTAAATTTGTATGAGATTAAATTAATTTTCTACAAGATCACTAGATCTTCAAAACTTGTTATAATTTTTTAAATCCTAAATAATAAATCTCTATTGTTGGTTACTTTCTTGTCAACATAAGAGAGTTAATTTTTCTTCTTCTTTTGAAATGTTTTTAAGTGTATTCTTGTGATTAAGGAGTTTGGTTTATTTTATCTTATTAGCTATTCATTGACATAGGGGAATAACTTGAATCAAATATTTATTTTTATTTTCATTTTATTTTGAGTGTGAAACTAACATGTTTTTTATTCTTTTTTTTATCATTAAAATTGTAACTTGATATTTAGTAAACGGTGGTAAATTAAGGAACCTGTCGAGTGTGTAGTAGTGTTTAATTTACATAACCAAAATAAAACAAATATTGTCCAGAACAAATGATGGCAAACATGTTTGGTAGTGACGAGACATGAGCATCAACTAAGTGCTACCCCTTCTCCCCAAATTTTTAGAATGTACTCTTTTCTTTTCTGGACTAATCTACTACCACATCACCTACTACAGTCCAATTTTCATACAAAGAACCTTTTATAAAACCCTTACATGTTTTTTTTTGTGGCCAACATTGATAATATTTTACTTTTTATTTTAAAGTATCGATTTTGTGTGTGTGTGTGTGTGTGTGTATATATATATATATATATATATATATATATATATATATATCAAAAGTGACAGCTGTAGACAACATGACTTGCTGTATGAATGCATGAAATTAGATCTAATAACTATTCTAGCTGTCTGTTAAGGCTCTTCTAAAGAAAATTGGACAGTAGCTGTGCTTTCTTTTCTTCACAACAAGGGGCAGATGTTCAAATCTGGGCCAGGTACATTTTTGTTCTTATCTGGTTCATTACGAGGAATCAGCTGACTCGCATTAAGCAAATAAGTTAGGTTAATGATGTTGGTACCAACTACACCATCATTAGTACATTGTTGGCCTCTAAAACTAGGAATTTAACATATTTCTTAAATGTAATATTTTATCATATAAAAATATATTTCTAAAAAAATGACGTGGCTGCCTAAGTGATGAAGTACTGGTATATAAATATTGTCACATGGAAATGTTTGCACACACCGATGAAAATATTTAAGTTGTCTGGTTGACATAGTCTTGCCACTTTCTTTGCATGACTATTTTTATTTGAAAGATTGAAAATAATTATTTCGTAATTGGCTAAAATGCAAACACTATCTCTTCATATTTTGACTTGTGTATTGAATTGCGATGCCCTCTTTGCTGTCCTTGATCAAAGAATCAACATTGATTTCAGAAGTAATTTGATTGTTTCTTTAATTTACGTTATTTTTGTATCGTGTATCATTGGTGTCTCGTTACACGCAACATTTATATGGATGTAACTGTGGGTAGGGACGCACAAGCCAGATGGAATACATGTGGTAAAATACACTCGTGTAAACAATGTTGGATTACTTCTGATGAGTTGAATTGAATAAAGAGGATTCTAGTTTTGTTTGTCTATTTATTGCGTCTAGAGAATGTGTACATCAAACAATACAGTCCGGTGTACTTTGCAGCCGAGAAAATATATTAGGATTAGAAATGGAATGTCACACAATCGATTGCTTTAGTTCACACAAAAAAAACAAAGACTATAATAAAATAAAACAATAAAGGAACGGTGTTTCATACACAATATTGCGTTCACACAAATATTTCTCTATTCAAAATAGCTATACATCTTATATATTACAATCTATGCACATTTCTGAACACAAAGCATGATCAGTAAAGTGCTTTATACAATATTTAATATTTATAAATTCTGTGTTATCAATTTTAAAACTCTACGAAAATTGTTTACACTTTATATTATAAAATAATGTACACTTTTTAAAAGCTATACAGACTTTGTTAAATGTTTTGTTTGCAAGTCAGGATTTGGTGTTTCACATATATATGTATCACTATTCAGTATTTACATTTCAGGTACTTAAAAAATTAACAACTTATCTTTAATTTTTACAAAAATAAAGCACCCAGAAAAAACATGCATCTTATCTTTGGTTTTCATTTAGAAATATCACCCACTGCGTAAAAGAAAAAATAAACTGGCATTTTATTTGTGTGCAGTCTAGTTTTACAACTTTCAATCATCTAAGGGCAAACCTCGTAAAAAATGAAGATTTAATTTGCAACATCCTGTCTTTTAGCTCTAATAAGCTTCACAATGCCCATCAACAAGCCTACCGTTTCATTATTTATAGTGCATTTCAAATATTGTGATAAGTAAAATTATGTACAGCTTTCTTTCAATAAACATTGTGAATGTATTAAGGAAATATCAAAATATGTTATAGTTTAAATTAGGAGGGATAGCCAGCACACTTACCTTAGTGATACTGGAGTAGAAATTGTTTAGATATAACACTAAAAAACACACAAACACATTTTTAAGGACAAGTTTTCACTGTCACAGACAGCTTCATCATGTCAGGAGAGTAGACTGATGTCAGCTGTGGACAGTCAACCTTACAGTTCAACCAAAAGCATCAGTCTACTCTCCTGACCTGATGAAGCTGTCTGTGACAGTGAAAGCTTGTCCTTAAAAATGTGTTTGTGTGTTTTTTAGTGTTATATCTAAATAATTTCTACCCCAGTATCACCTAGGTAAGTGTGCTGGCTATCCCTCCTAATTTAAACCATGATTTAGCCTAGTGCTCTATACCAAAATATTTTATAGTAACATCCTGTTTAAAAGTAAGAATGGGCGATGCTGGAGTAGAAAATGTCGGTATAACACCTTAACATAAATGTTGGCTTTCACCAGTCGGTCTGTTCTCGAATATCGTCACAGCAGGGAGTATACTTTTGAAATACCGTATTTAAGTTTGTAAAATGATCCTCCACCCACTACTTGTGTAGATTACAAAGATAGTAACAGTCAGTATTCAACAAACATGTGCTTTAACGTTTGACTTAACAAATGAGCTATAAAAATGTAACGCCATCGTATATCCTCACAAATTGATGTGGTCTGGGCCCTTAGACTTACTCACTGGAACTTTTGATTAAAATGTAATAAAATAAATAGTTTAGAACTGAATGTAAAACTTTATTTTAGTTTAAAATAGTCACAGCAGCCCATATCAAACCAGGCGGCCGGGCAAGTATATCTCCCGATGTCCCAGTTTGCCCCTGACACTAGTGTGTCTGTTACAATTTCTACTACAGCACTACCCAGCCGACAAAGTTGGTTATCTACATTACTTTTAACCACTAACCAGGCTAGGGATTTATTGCAAACAAGCTTATAGTAAAATGAAACACTCATTGTTTAACTTCTGTTAATGGACAATAAACTACACCAAAAGAGATATTTCATAATAATTATATCAACAAACAATAAAAGCATAAGATCCTAACTAAGCAGCCTTAGACATTAAATTGTGACAATCTGATTGGTGTTATCCTTACTGTGGTCCCAACCCAATTAATTGTGTAATCAATGTCCCTTAACCTACTACAACAATGAGAAATCTTCTTGTGAATGATTATGTGACTGTAATTTACAATGGGGGTGAGGTTTTCCACACTAAAACATGCTCAACAAAGTATTTAACTCTAAGGGAAACACTAAAGATTAGGAACAAAATCAACTTACAGACACAACTTAACGATGGCTGTAATTAAGGTGAGCGCCTCTTTGAAAGAGTGGACAGTTTTAGTGCCAGACCAAAGATAGAAGAAATATATGTCGACCCATAATTCTTTGCATCACAAATTATATACAGCAAGTAATCAACAAATTTTATTTTCTAGTGAATAAACAACTCAAGATAAATATCACGATGGATGTTTTCTAATTGTTACATTATGTAGTGAAACAAATAAGAATTAAACTGACACACACACACACACACTTTCCATTTAATGAGCTATCTCTAATCATTTCACAACAGTAGATGCAGATGTCCACTAGTATCTAGTTTTGTAGGCACATGCAAACTGATTAAGTCGGTTAATTTTGAAAGTTGAACGGGTCTTTTGCTGTTGTCGCTCAGAACAAGGAAAGCGCAAGTTAGTTCAAGTTACCTGCCTCGGTGGCGTAGTTGGCTAACGCGCCAGTCGTGTTGAAGCTCGGCTGCTGAGGACGGGGAGATCGAGGTTTGAATCTCGGTCGGGTGAACTGGGGGCGGTTTTTCCTAAATGGTTTTCCACTCTCCCTCCACAGCAAATGCGGGTTCACTTCCTCTAGTTAAGCCTTCCCAATTCTTAATCCAATAGAGTAATTAGTATTTAAAGCATATAACCTGAACGGGTAGTAAGACGCGGTGCTAAATATTATTATTATTTCAAGTTGCGCTGAACATACTATGCAGAAGAGGCTGAAATCTTGTAGTTGGTTCAGGGCTTGCCGACTAACGTGCGAAAGAACATTAAGGCCGTATATAACGCCCTGCGACTGATATTAAAGGCATTAATTGTGTTAATGCAAGAAACAAGTACACATCAATTGTTAGCATGCATCGCTATACACACATTTGAATCTAAAAGTTATGTTTTATATTCTCTATGCGTCAAAGGTTCGAAATTCTTGACATTTTCCAAGTTGAAAATGTTACCTAGGAAACTAGATGAATTGCGTTTCAGTGAAAAATCAAACATTTAGATCAATAATGTATTTTTCAATATTTATTTTATATTAAAAGTGTGCGCATTCCCGTAGCGCTCTTAGAGGCGGCCACCTTAGCTTACAGCCACATTTTCCAGCATGCATAACCTAACCATTGAATCACAGTCTTATCAGTAAATAAACAAAAGACAACATTCTAAAAGATAACAGGCTATCCAAGTAACAGCAGTTAGTTATCCGGCACAAGGACAGTCCCTGTTGTAACGGAAAGTTGTGTTATGACATTGCTGTGAAAACAGTAAAACATTCATGTTTGGATTATGTTTGTGGAATGGTGATAAAAAAAATGCATATCAACAAGAAAAAAATACCCTTAAAATAGCTAAAGTGTTCTATGACAAATTACAACAACTCCAAACATATGTGCAGTATATTATTCAATACATATTTATAAAATATTTACAATTTAGTAATAACATTTTTCAAAACTCTCAAAAACTACAGTAGTGAGATTAAAAAAATAACCCTCCCCCTAATAATTACAGCTAACATCAGCGCATTCAGTCGAGTCGAACACCCGCACGGTCGGAAAATATGCCGACTCGATGGATACTTGGAATTATGAGGAAAAAATTGTCATCATTTGCTTCTTTTAGTGCATGAAATGTTTGAAGATAGTCTTGGTATAGTTTCAAATGAAATAGTTTTTGTACAGTTAACCTTCAAAGTTTTTACTTACATATTATTACAAAAAAATATATTCACTCCGGAATGAAAAGTGAAATGCATCAGTTGAGGACGGCAGAGGTGTATAAGTGAATCTCTGTCAACCACACCGCTACAAATAGTTAGAGAGATGGGTAGAATATTGTCAAGTATTCTATCAGTGTTCACATGTTCCAAACTAAACCAGTCCTCAGCGATCGGCACAAGGGACGGTGTCGAGAACTGCGACAACGTGTTGGTTTGATAGCATGCTAAGGTTTACACCGAAACATTGCGATATTATTATACTCATCACAGGCTATTTGTATTCAGGCGAATCAGGACAAAGTGTGGCCGCCAAAGACCGGCCACTTGTTTCACCAACCAGACAAACTCTCCGAGACTCAGAAACCAGTGACCTCGCTGTGACAAATGTTGAGCTGGTGTTGTATTGGAGGGTTAATAATTGACAAACATTCCCACAAATCATTTGTTTGTTTGTTGTTCATTGCATCAGTCGACCTTCAAAGAAATTGTACCGTGAGATAAGGACAATATATTATGATACAAGTGCTACCCACCAGAAACATTCGATACTTAACTTTGGCACAGAACAAAAATACTAATCAAATTAACCTTTACATCTGTTTTGTGAGAAAACGTTTTAATTTTATAACAAAGTGGCGATGAAGCCAAGTTACCTCAAACAATAACAAAACCTCGTTCAAAAATAAAAGCGTCAATGTAATGTAATAGCGCGGATGCATTAGGAATAGTTGTAATAATGTACGCTAGTCAACCCTGGTTTAGTTTTTAAATACATAAATAAACTTAGGAATGATTTCAACACAAGTATGTAAAAACACATATCTTAATATTAGAGAGTGATCGAATCCTATATTTCTCAAATCCAAATATTTAAAAATGTTTGATATTATTTAAAGTGAAAATATTTCATAGTGAATTTAATAAAAAAGTGGCGTAAGGCTCGGTGTCACTGACAAATGCTATTTTGTTTGTCAGGTTTATTGCGTCATAAACAAGAAAAATAACACGTTTTTAGTAACTTAAATAGATTAGTACAATTTTGTCCATGTATGTGATTTTATTCCTCTCCCAACTACACGAGCCAATATAATTCCTTTTACCAATTACTCAAAATCGTTACATGAAGTAAAGGTCTTCATAATTATTGTAGTTGAGATATTTAGGAATCTCTCGAATATCATAGGATTCGAGGAATCGAGGACTCGAGCTAATCGTCTCTACTTAATATAAATAATAACAATCAAATAACATATATGTATAAAACTAATAACAAGAGAAGTGACTCTTGTAGAAACCTGTCCAAGGGCAGTTCTGGGTGGTCTGAAGAGGCGAACTGCGCAGCTTCCCCCTCTACTCCCCCGCCCAGAAGTGCTCTAGTCAGTGGTAGGGTTAGCTCGGCGGTGAAAGTAATGCGGGAAGAACCGCGGGAGTCGTCCGCTGTGTCAAGGAAGGAACTCCACGTAGTTCTCCGGGACTAGCCCCGTCTTTCCGTTGAGTGTTCCTTCCAGCCAGCCGGGTTCCTTGGATGGGCGCACTGTGGGGCACAAACTACAAGTTACCATACCTTGGAACACATCAAGATAACTACATCTAGGCTGACACACATAGTTTTCCTATGTTTGTGTTTTTACTACATAATCAACAAACATGGGATTATTTTTCAATGACATGGTCTCGAGATGACTTACGGAATTTCTGGTAACGGGCCACTGTGATTCCCTGCATCTATTGTGTTGCTCTGATAGCTGTTGCCTAGTATAGCAGGTTGCTCTATGTGTTGCTCTGACAGCTCTGTTGCCTAGCATAGCACATGTAAGTGTTGGTCTATGTGTTGCTCTGACAGTTATGTTGCCTAGTTTAGCACGTGTAAGTGTTGGTCTATGTGATTCCCTGCATCTATTGTGTTGCTCTGATAGCTGTTGCCTAGTATAGCAGGTTGCTCTATGTGTTGCTCTGACAGCTCTGTTGCCTAGTTTAGCACGTGTAAGGGTTGTATCCCCGTGATTCCCCATGTTAGTGCCTTGTTTTTCCGCCACTAATGGAATAATGGCACCTCGGTCTGTTTCCATCTTGATCGCAACTGTACCAATAACATTTTTTAATGCCAATCCCCATCAAATGTACCGAGGATGATTTTTATATTAGTGGTTTTTCACTCTCCCTCCACACAAATCTGAGTACACTTCCTTTAAATTCTACCTTCCTCATCCCTAACTCACTAACGTGGTTAGTACATATGCACACAGCCAAAACAGTAATACCAATACTTACAGTCTTGATAATAAAAGAGGTAGGTAATTCAACATTAGAAAAAGATGATGTTACCATTAGTGTCGTGGGACTCACCGTTGGTGATGATCTGGTTCGGTTCGAAGGACAGCTCACCGTCATTCTCCCCCATGCAGGCGTAAAGTGTCCGCACACGCCTGCAAGAAAACACTCTGATCACACCCCCCTTTCAGGACACAGTTGGACAGAAGGAGAGAGTAAGGACATCGGCAGTGTGCGGTGAAAAATGAAACGTGAGTCAGTCCAAAGTTTGTAAGTTGTCTTGTAGGTGTGAGAGCAACACAAATAAAGACACTCATGCGTTCAACTTATGAAATGCGAATAGGATAACCTATGTCTGTTGTACCTCCAGGAATGACTTTGATCAATATTACATCTGTTTAAACATTGGTAACATTAATTAGAGCCTTTCACATTCAACAGGAAGTATTATTAATTAATATTATACCCACACTGGAGCTATATTATTAATCAATAATATTACACACATATTAGGTATATTATTAATTAATAATGTTATACACACAAGAGAGGTGTTTTATTAATTAATAATACTATTCATACAAGAGACCTGTATTATTAATTAATAATACTATACACACAAGAGAAGTATAATTATTATTAATTAATAATATCACACGCATTAAAAGTGTTTCATTAATTAAAGGCAGTAAGTCCAATTAACTAGCACTTCTAGTACAGTGTCACTTAAGGCCAATTATTTGAGCTAAGCGCTAGAGCTACATGACATCAAAGGCCAGTAAGTGATATTTGTGCTAAGTGCTAGTGCTACATGACATCATAAGTCAGTAAGTGATATTTGAACTAAGTGCTAGGAAGTGCTGTACAGAGCGTAGTTTGTGCCCATTGTCAAAAATGCAGCAGAAACATGGACAGTGAATGTATGAGAGACAAGGAGAGCATGTTATCTGTCACCAGAAGACATGAGATAGTAGAGGAAGCAAGACTGAGATGGTATGGTCATGTAATGAGGATGTTGGAGTACATGAGATAGTAGAGGAAGCAAG